>VOQZ01001873.1:0-117118 GCA_008079305.1 Phytophthora palmivora
CAACTCAGATGTTGACATGCTGGTGTCACAAACGTTCGAAATCTCTGCCATCATCACCAACCAGTACTCATGCGCTCCTTGGCGTCCTTCTTGCGGCGCTGGCGGTGGCTACTGAGCGCTGAGCCAGCTCTTACGAATGTAGTAGTAGCATGTCTCACACCACGTGAGGCTGTGTGCGTGCTTGTCTTCGCGCTAGACGCGCAGTATGAGCCGCTTGTGCGCTTTCTGTATGCGCATTCGCAATTTTTGTCCTTAGGTGACGCGTCTCGGCGTTTCACGAGCGTTCTACATTGTGCTGCGGCACATGGTTATGCAGAAGAAGTGTGTGCAGTGGCTTCTTCGCTTCAGATTGAGCCATTGCACACTGCTCAATGTTGAGAAACAAGCGAGCAATGGCGTCTGGAAGGTGGAAAACCCTTCGGATAGAGCCAAAATACTGGCTTGGTGCTCACGCAACGTTGCGTACGAGTTTCCAGCTGAGGTCATGTATGAAGCCTCGAGACAAGGAGATCAAGAGGTCGTGCAGTGGCTGGATAGCTGCTGCAAGTACGAGAGACACAAGGCAATGGAGTATGCAGCCTCTGCTGGACGCCTAGAAGTCGTCATGTGGCTTTACGACCAAGAGAAACAGGACACAGACAAGACCGAAGACACAGGACAAGTGCAGAATGTCGTGTACATGGTGCAACCTCTGGAGAACAAGTTACAGGTACTCAATTGGGTGGCTGTGTTCCCCAAGAAGAAATGTTTCAGAGAAGTGTTTGCTTCGAGAACTGGACTCTTGGCTGATGTCTATGATCAGAGGGATCCGTTGCTGCCGTGGCAAGATGCTGAAGCATTAGGTACCTCTCTTGGAAGGAAAAGATATAGAGCAATTGATACTGCTGCTGCACAGGGAGATTTGGCTATGGTGAAGAAACTGCATGAGGATGGAAGATGGCCATGTACCAGTCTTGCTATGGACTTGGCAGCAGCGAGCGGACACTTGGAAGTTGTCAAGTTTTTGCATGAAAATCGACGAGAAGGAGGAACAGCAGTTGGTATGTGCAGTGCAGCGGGCAACGGACATTTGGAGATAGTACAGTGGCTACATCAGAATCGGAGCAGCGACGGATGCCGTTCGCTGGTGCTGGATCTGGCAGCTACAAATGGGCATGTGGATATCCTGCGTTGGTTGGTGCCTCGATTCCCACGGTTCTCGTGCTCAGCTGCGTTTTTGCCGAGTGTAGCAGCTCATGGCAACATCAAGACATTGCAATACCTGCATAAGGAGATGAGAATACCGCTAGACCAACGTACTCTCGAAGCTGCAATTGGATCGGGACATTTGGAACTCGTGGAATATATTACCGATCGGATCCCGGTGGAACAGAGCCATAGTCTATCTCCTACAGCAGCTGAGAAGGCAGCAGCAAGCGGTAACGTCGAGGTGCTGGCATTCGTTGTGGAGAGACTTGGATTGTGGTCACCGCAAGTGTTGATTGCTGCAGCGTCTACAGGGAATGTTGAGATGGCGAAATGGATTGAAAAGCGAACTGACAATTCTCCTTCGGCAGAAGAGAAAGAACAAGAAGTTGTACTTGTTCGAGAACGACGTGACCGTGCTGCTACCTCAAACGCCATTGATTCAATGCTGCCAAGTATGTCTGCGGCATCGATCAAGCGGCGATCGTCGTACGACAATCTTCAATCTGTTGAGAATACACGGCAGGTGAACATAGTGGACGGCGGTACATTGTATCGCTGCGCATCACATGGCCACTTCAGCATGATTGAGTGGCTGCTACAGAGGAAGTTGGCGTCACCGGGCTTTTCACTAACCTTGAAAGAGCGCGAGATCGTGTTGCGTTCCGTCGTTGGACGTGGAGCACCCGATGAAGAGTCTGTGGACGCCATTGCCCTCTCTAGAGGAAGTGGCAATGATACAAACGGCGCTGCTACTGCTGCTGCAGAATCACCTACTACCGCTTCAACTGAAAACGGTGGTGAGATTGGATCTGGAGCAAACGCAGGTGTTAACCGCATTGCCGGGGTCCGGACAACGACAGATGGCAAGCGGCCTGGGTATGATCCTTTTGCGTGGGCACTTCCAGCTAAGATAAGTCCTTACTGGCAGACCAGGTTCGTTCACCTCGCAGTAAAATACTGTCCCGAGTCATCATTGAAACTTGAATGGATGCCGCTATGGGCAGCGCAGCGTGGGGATCTTTTCGTGCTGAAGCAGCTTTATACTGTAAAACACCCGCAGTTGTTTACACAACAAACGTTCGCCGCGATCTTGCGCTACACTAAGGCCGGAGATTTACTTCAATGGTTCCAAACGCACAGCTCGACGCTCATGGGGGATTCAGCAGTCGTCGAATGGGGCGTGAAGTACCGGCAGTTCGCGTACCTCACGTACGTTTTCTTGAAATTCCAGCCTGTAAGAACCGAGGAACGCTTCCGTCAGCACGGCGTTGAGTATGCGCTTCACGTGGCGTGTGCCATGGGCCACCTGGACGTCGTGACATGGATCTGTGGTAATTGTGAGATTTTCCTCAACGTTCCAGCTGCAGAGTTGCACGCAAAGCTAGGCAGACTCTCAATATGGAGCGACGGCTTAATTGCTGCTGCGCGTTGTGGTCAAATCGGTATTTTATCGTGGTTGAACGAGAAGTTCACATTCTTCCGTAAGGTACCAGAAAGCTCCCGTAAGATGAAGCTCGTGGGGGCTATGGCCAACGCTGCCGCTGGATGCGGACAATTGCGTGTGCTGCGTTGGCTTCATCTCAAGGTTGCCCACCAACTGGTGCCTAACGAGTGTGACACCACTTCTGCAGAGCCATCAGATACAAGCACATCGACAATAGTAGAAACAAGCTTCGTTTCGACAGAAGGACTGCTGAAGGCCATGGTCCATCGCCACGTTGACGTGGTGCAGTGGGTGTGCGCGGTGGACATTGACCTCGTGAGCCGGCAATCACCAAAAAGGCGCGGAGAGCTCGCGACTTTCCTCCGAGAAGAGGCTGACGGCTTTGTACCGTCCAAAGTAGGTTTCGTCTTCCCACCTCAGTGATGCTGATGGAGTTTGGGGACGATTTTGACATGTCGATTTCTGCTGAAGTGCAGATACCAATGCAACGCTTTTGAGCGTTATTCATGTACAACACGAATCAATATGTTTGTAAGAGGTGGAATATTGCTGGTGATGTCATGTGATGCGATGAAGGGGTATCTGATTGAAGTGGTGTGTGAGCCCTTGCGTTCATTGTGCTTGGGTTCCATTGGTGGTGGTGACAAAAGGCGCCGGTAGAAGTCCGAGGTTCCTCTATGGCATCAGTGACGCAACGACCGTTGTTCACAGAGCCTTTCGAGTTGCCTTGAGGTGAAACTGTGGTGCTGCCATGGGGCACATTGCTGGCACTCAAGAAGACGGAGCAGTGTGTCCATGCAGCCTGAACTGGCGACGGCTGGCAAAAGAGTTCAGTGGCTCAATTACTGCTCTCCAATGGACTGATGTGCACTGAATCGAGCGGTTGACTCGATTCTCATTGTGATACACACACGTGTGCGTTTGTGCGCGTGAGTATGGGTGCACGCATTGGTGGTGTGGTGTCGCGAGAGCAAGTCATTGAACGAGTGAATCTCGTTTGCTGTCGCTTGATTGATATCAGCGCTACATTCATGGGCGATCGCTGAAAGGCGGGGACAACTGGAGTTAAGGACGATCGATGACGGCGGAGGCAATCACGGAAACTCGAAACGTCTGCTTCCACGAATGCGAGAGGAACGCAGTGATCGTCATGACGAGACTCGGAAGATAGCAGTGGACTCCACTGTGGAGACTTGGGCGATAACAATGGAGACTTTGGTCACCGAATTGGTGGCGAGGTGCACTGCTGGCCCGTCGATTTCAACTCCAAGTAGCGAACCACTGTCCGTGCGAGGCTCCAATACCCCAAAACCTGCATCAACCACCACCATTTTCGATGATTTCCGGATTGAAGCAAGTCAGAGGGAGTCAGTGGGCACTCGCTCGTTGCTTGACACAGGATAGCAGCGCTAAAAGCGAAGGAACAAACTGTAGAAGAAAGCGCTTTCAAGAGTCACGGTAACGGTTGATGGTTCTTTGGAAAGTGCTACGGGAGACGAGAGCGCCATTTCGTGCGTCTGCGATCGACCAGCACGAGAGAAACATTTGAAAGGAGCCGCTGAGAAGCAAAAGAAGAGTTTTGCTACTAGTGAGCAAGCACCCTCACCCGTGGCTTTGGCTCTTCGCCACTGACTGGTACGTCGACTACCTGCTTGTTACGCGGTGACTTGCTCACAAATGTTTGTTCATGCAGGGTACCTAATTCTATCACCAGTTTATCGTTTCGTTGATTGAGTTCTCGGTGTCTTCCGTGTGCACGCAACCACCATAAATCTGTCCGGAGCTGGAGTTTAGCACGACTCGCACAACGCAGCTCAACTCGTATATACACCAACTTTAGTGAAACACAGCAACAATTTTCAGGATGTCCGATGTGGTGTCGTCTACGCAAGGAGCTGACTGCCCAGCAGGGAGCACGTTACTCCCGGTAATGACATCAGTGGCATCATTGGTTGGATGTTTTTACGTTGTAGGCACCTACTGGAGAGTGATGGCACTACGACAGCATCCAGCAGGAATTATGTTCGGCATGAGTGTCTACGGAGCGATTTATCAATTTTTATACTTGCTGGACCAGGCTTCTAGCTCTGTGAAGTGTACGGATATTGGAATTATCGTAGACTTTTTCCTCACAGGCCAAGAGACGTACATGTTGATCTTTGCTATTGACCTGTTGCTGGCGCTGAAGAACCCGTTCTCTGCTTCAAAAGGACAAATGACAAAATACCACATCTTCGGTGGACTCTGGAGCCTCGTGTGTGCTGTAATATCGCACTTTGATACACACTACGCTCTTTTTGGATTCTGCTGGTTGAGCTCGAGCGGAGATATTCTAAGCAAACCGCGAAGCAACGACAACAGTGATGAAACATCCAACGACACACTTACAGGTGGAATTTTCTTTGGTTTGTACATTGTGGTGGTCTACTGTACATCACTGATCGCCATTGTGCGCACATGGAATACCTTCAAGAAAGGGCTTCCTGACACTTTTCGCACGCGGCAACGAATTCAGCGTCATCTCAAATACTACGTGGGTTGCTACTTTGGGTACTGGACAATGGTACTTGCTTGTTACGCGGTTTTTAGCTTACTCCCACACTCCAAATCGGACAGTGACAGTAAAGGTGGGATCCGATGTCGCGTATGGCATCTCTTATCCTGTCTGCTGCTCGCTAAAGGAATGGTACATGCGCTTATTTGGACACGGACTTCCAATATCCTGAAGATCATTGAGCAACTTCGTGAAAACGGATCTGTAGATCTTCCCACACACGACGACAACATTAATTGGGCGCTCCGAGTGGAGATCTTGAACAATACCACCAAAGGAATTTGTCAAAGTGTGGATCGGGCTGAACGACAAGCCCGAGCATCTGCTGAATCATCTATCCGATCAGTGTCTGCTGTGTCTGGATCTTCATTGGAAGAAGGACTTGCTATTGATGCCTCCGCAGATCAGGATGACTACTGTGATCGAAAAGAGAGCTATACTCAAATTGAGGAGCTAATCCTTGAACACCGCAACAACCAGCGTTCTCATGGCCCACGTAGTGAGGGCGTAGTGTTTAAGGATTTTGCACCGCACGTGTTTCGTCGACTTCGAGAAGTTGCCAAGGTTTCGAGTGCAAGCTACCGGAACTCACTTCAGCAGACTACGAAAGAACGAGTGAGTGAAGGCAAGAGTGGAGCTTTCTTCTACTTCACCGAAGATCGCAAGTATGTGGTGAAAACCCTTACGAATGAGGAGCTAAAGTTCCTGTTGAGTATCCTGCCGAAGTACTACACGTTCATGAAAAGACATCCAGACACATTCATGACTCGCTTCTTTGGCTGTCACGGTCTCACCATGTACGGCAAAACCGTGTTTTTCGTGGTGATGCAAAGCGTTTTCGCTACCTCCCTCCAGATCCACGAGCGTTTTGACTTGAAAGGTTCGTGGGTTGGCCGCCTTGAAGGTCGGAAGCCCACGGGCACCATCGCTACATGCAAATTCTGCAGTTCCGAGTATACTGTCGGTGGAAGTCATGATCAGCGCTGTGATGTAAGACGTGGCGAAGGAAATCTACGCCATCAATACGATCAAGTGGGCAAGGATCTCAATTGGAATCGTCACATGGCGCTACCGTATTCGACAGCTCATGCAGTTGCAATCCAATTAACTATCGACTCGGACTTCCTTTGCAGTATCAACTGCATCGACTACAGTCTGCTTGTGGGCATCCATCATCGCAGCTTTAATGTTTCGCATTATTCTTCCGCTGACAGCTTCAACTCTCCGGCTGTGATTCATCATGAAAGCTGTAGTTGTAGCGGCGTTGGAAGTCAGCTTCGTAGCACGAACCGCAGTGCCCGAAGCAGTAGCAACGGAAGCAGCGAATCCTACAGCTTCAGTACCAATTCGAGCTTCATTCGTAATCGCAGCAGCAGCAGTGGAAACCAGCCGAGCCATGGTGGCTACTGCTCTTGCACCAGAAAACCCTTTATACCATTTGCTCGCGGTGGAATGAGCGTTGACGAAGTGCACGGCCCAGGGCTCTACTACCTCGGTCTCATTGATATCCTACAGCAGTGGAATTTCCGCAAGCGCGTCGAGCATTTCGTACGAGTATATGTGTTGATGCAAGATCGACATGGCATTTCTGTAGTAAACCCGCGGCAGTACGCGGAACGGTTTCAACAACGTGTCATCAAGGAACTCATTTATGACGCTGCTGCCATTCCGACCCGTGACCACGTTGAAGATGCGTCACTTACACAGCTTCGCATCCAGAATCAACGCAATGCCCAATTGCTAGAATCGAGTCGAACGCTGAGTACGATGATCGCGTCTATCGACGGGGGTTCCAACTATGCCAGTCCCCCGCCAATGCGAATGGAAAACTTCCCTAGCATTTTGTCACCAAATGTCCAAGTAGGAGCATCCACTTCACCTTGCACTCCACCGCTTTCGATTTCTATGTCGAAATCAAGACTATCCGTACGATCCGCGTCATCAGCTTCAGTTCCTCGACAGCGAATATCTTGCTCTTGGGACAACAGTTCTAGCAGCTACAACAGCTCAGGTGGGATTGGTAGGTTATCGGGAGGTCTGGTTATGGAGATCCCTGTTACAGCATCCAATATTCAGGTGGTATACCCGACGGCATTGGATGCACCACATCTTCGGCGCTCACTAGCACCGTTGACTCCATCTCCGCGTACGTCATCAGCATTTCGAAGAGATTCCGAATACTCGAAATCGAGCAACCAGCGATCAGCTTCTGTAGTCCACGCCAGTAGTTCCGACGTGCCTTCTACCAGACAATGCAGTACAGGAGGAAGCAGTAGCGGCAACAGTAGTCACAACGGCAACACTCCCAATGTTGTGCATCTAGAAGAGGGTGCCTTAAGAGGGCCACCCAGTCCTCATGACTACCAGATCGTATGTACACCAACGTTTCCAGACAAGGGAGGGACCACCACAGCAACTCTCTCAGCCTAGAGATCAATTATCAATACCAAAGTGTACGTTGTAGTGAATATCGTTGAAGTAACTTCGAGACTTGAGAGCTCTAGGAAACGTGGCCTCGTCACTCGACTCCGTAGGGTGATGACAACCAAGTCGGAACGCAATGTATCATAGTTGAAGTGCTTCACCATCTGATTACGAATTTGCTCCGACCAAAGACCAAATCGCAAAATTTGCGCAAACGTCTGATGCGAGACACCTCAAGTCGTCATTGCAGCTCATCACTTTGGCTCGAACCTCAACATTAACGTGCTGTGAATACTCACCAACATAGCCTATCTCGTAGCCTGACTCTGTGTCCTTCCAATCATTGTCAGTGCGCATTGGTGCTTGGATTCTGACGATGCTTTTTTTTTGGTGGTATATGGCCAAATCCTCCTTGAAGAGATGCAAATCAGCATCAACCCCATCTGTCTTTAATAATTACACCCTTCCTATACAAACATCCAGTATATTAGCTGCAATCATTCCAGTACACCACAACAGAATCTAAGGGCGGAAAAGAAGTGCAACCTGAAGCTGCCAGATCTTTTCTCATTTCCGAATTGACCAGCTCAAGCTCAAGACCATCACTCTGACCATGACCGCCCTAAAGATCGTCGTGTCCGGCGCCGCCGGCCAGATCGCGTACTCGCTGCTGCCTCTCAGTACGTACACGCGCCTCTGCTACCGTCTAGCATCACTCTAACGTTCTCTTTTAGTCTGCATCGGCCACGTGTTTGGCCCAACCCAGCGCGTGGAACTGCGTCTGTTGGACATTCCTCCGGCCCAGGAAGCGCTCGAGGGCGTCAAGATGGAGCTGCAGGACTGCGCCTTCAACCTCGTGGACGCCATCGTGCCTACGTCCGACTTGGAGGTTGCATTCAAGGACGTAGACGTCGCTATTCTCGTGGGAGGATTCCCTCGTAAACAGGGCATGCAACGCAAGGACCTGATTGAGAAGAACGTGACGATCTTTAAGGCACAAGGCGCCGCAATTGACAAGTTTGCCAGTCGCGACGTTAAAGTGCTTGTAGTGGCCAATCCAGCCAACACAAACTGCCTTATTGCGATGGAAAATGCTCCGAGCATTCCACGCAAGAACTTCTCGGCGCTCACGCGTCTAGACCATGAACGTCTGCGCTCGTTCCTTGTAGAGAAGGTGAATGAGACGCAGGGGAGCAATGTGACGTCCAAGGACGTTAACAAGGTCGTCATTTGGGGTAATCACTCAAGCACACAAGTGCCTGACGTCTCGTACGCCGAAGTGAAGCTCCCGACTGCTCCTAAGAGCGAACTACTTGAGAAATACGTCGCAGACAAGGACTGGATCGAGAACAAGCTCGTCAAGGATGTGCAGGAGCGTGGTGCGGCCATTATTAAGGCTCGTAAGCTGTCCAGTGCCATGTCTGCTGCTGCGGCTATTGGCGCACACCTTCGTGACTGGTTCAACGGCACCAAAGAGGGGGAATTTGTGTCGATGGCCATCTGCTCGGATGGCAACAAGTACGGTGTTCCGGAGGGCCTCATCTACTCGTTCCCCGTCACGTGCACAGGCAACGGCGTCTACGAGGTCGTCAATGGCCTTCCCATTTCATCTCGCATTGATGCAATGATGAAGGTCACTGCACAGGAACTGACGGAGGAGAAGGCTGATGCTGTGGAGATCCTTTCACGTCAGTGAAGCAAGATCTAACTAGGAAGTTGCAGCACCAAGGTCTGCTTTCCATCTGGACCAAATTCGCGTCGTGTGCTAGCTTGGTCTATTGACCAGCTTATATGAATCAATTACTTGTTATTCGTTCTGGAACATGCTTCACCAATGGCTATTATGGCGATCTCGACGGTTGCTAACTGACGTCTGTCAGCAGTTGTGTTTGAGGTTGCATTGCACAATTGCAGTTTGGTCTGTACCAATGGCGACGGTGTTGCAGCGTATCAAGGACAAGAGAATGACGTCTGCACAGGAACATGAAAGCAGCGTGGTTTTCAAGATGGCAACACAAGAGTCTGACACAATGACTGTGAAGCAGCTTAAGCTGTCTCTACGAGCTTTGGAGTTCAACATTACAAAAGATGAAGCACAAGCACTCGTGTACGAATTCGACTACATGGATACGAACACCATCGATCTTGCGGACTTTCAAAAGATCTTTTTGTCCAAGGTGCGTATTCAATTACTAGCAGTAGATGATGTTCATGTTAGCTGGAAAAGTTACCAGAGCTAAGTGATGTGTGGTATCAGGCACTAGAAAAGAACGAGCGGGACATGTTTGATCAAGCGTTCAGGTGCGAATAAGGCATAATGCTATGCAATTGTACAACATAACGTTGCTTCGCCTTGCTGTACAGATCCATGTCACGTGATAATACAGACAAAGTATCGTTGCATCAACTCTCGTCAGCCTTGCACTTGACGGACTGCACAAAAGCTGACAATGTCACAGACGACAGTTTAGGTGGCACATCCATTGATGCTAATACTCTTCGCCATCAAATGGCGTTGCAGTACTATGACGACGAAGGGAACGAAGCGATGCAAGAATTTCTTGCTGACGCAGGAGAGCTCGTTCCCAAAGCTACGCTGGCAGCGTTTCTTCGCGTATAGCATTTAAATTAAACTCATCGTTTCCCACACTGTTGTTCCTAGTGTTGAAAAGTATTCTACGAAGTTTTTCCTCAGCAGATGACTCAAGTGGTTGGTAGTTATGTTGAAGTTGGATGTAGCCATGTGTTGCGATATATATCTTGCATATTACCACCACTGCAACCACCCTGGTGAACGGCACCATTAAATTCATACCAGTATCCACTTTACTTTTAATACCATGACCAGTGGTGTGAAAAATGGGATTGGAAGATGCTTAATTAAGTCGCTAAAGTTGTTTACGTCTCTAGTTTGGCTCCGATAAGGTCAACAGCACTATCCCATGATCCGTTGATATAGCCTGTTGCTCACTTGCAAGCAAGAAGATCGAGCTTTTAGTTCTTCGTCGCGCGGCTTCATTCATTAAAAAGCGACGGTCAGCAAACATCTCCAGCAAATTCCAGTGAGCTTTCATGGGTCTCACCAAGAAGAGCAGCTTTTTCAAGGATCGTCGTGCCCGCGACTACCTCACCTCATCACACGCGAAATCCACGACAAATGAATTCAACACGATGCCATCAATTTCGACGCAGGGAAGTGACGAAATAGAGAATGAACCTAATGTTACCAAGTTTTATACGACGCCTTCGGACGACGAGTTGCTGAAGCGAGCTCGAGATGCCCATACTAGCATCGATTTCACTTCATTGGCGAATGGAATCGAGACAAATGGAGAGTGGAAACGTGTTGAAACCTGTGATAGTTTTACAGTCTTCCGACGTTTACTCATTGTCAACAACAATGACAAGCAAAAGAATGGATTCGAGGTTCTGTGCTCTGGCCGAATTGATGCAAGTCTTGAAGAAATTGCGAGTATTCTCCGATCAAGTTCCGAAGCTGAGCACAATACTGTAATGAGTGGTTTGTACGCCAAAAGCTTCATCTTCGGGTCGTACGAACGCGAGGTGTCATGCTCTGAAAATCAAGATGATGATGATGATGATGATGATGATCTCCTCGATCACAACGAACAACTCGCTGTGAAGACAAAGAGTTTCTCCCGCACAACAATCTTGGGGCATAACGAACAGTGGTGCTATCTCGATTACTACCAACGCAAGAAAGAGCTGGATGGCTTTACCATCTCGAAACGAGCGTTGTCTCCTATGGAGCCGACACCTGGACGCATTGTTGACAACTCTCGTGTGGACCAGCTTCACGGGTTGAACGCTTCGTATCTCGTGGACAAAGCTCCGGACGGAAGAGGACTACGGGTAGTGTTTCACGCGTGGTTTGAGCTGTCTGAAGAGGACATGAGGGAGTATTATGCTAGTAAACGCAAACATTCAAGACGCAAGAGCGCGGAGACGACGAGGTCGAACTCGAGTATGAGCTCAACTTCTAAACGCTCCAAGTCATTTGATTTCGGAGATGCTACCAAACAGAAAGCTCAGCTTCGACGTCTCTTATCAATGGCCCATGGAGTGACGAAGCTTCCGGATCTCGTTCGTCGTCGCCGCTTCGGTGTGCAGGATCCAATCGATTTCAATGTCGTTCACGTGGTAAACACTCGCTGTCCCTGTTGCACGCACAGCTTGGGACCTGTCAAGTTGTCGCTGGCACTGTTTAAATCAAACACGAAACGATGCTACTTGTGCGGCTATCTCGTGTGTGTAGACTGCTGGAGTGCCGAGCAAATGGAGTGTGTTGCTGGTCGAGTGGCTGAAATTGTCGTCTGTACTCGATGTCACGCAAATGTCCAAGCTTGTGAATACTCGGAAGTGTTTGCTGGCACAGCAGCTCAACGGGAAAAACATCGTGGCCCACCTCATGTTGTACAAGACTCGAAGGATGCTCCGACGGTGTCGTTGCTAGTTGATTTCCTTTCTGCTTCTTTGCTGAACACCAGTGCAGGAAGCTCGGAGCATGCTGTTGTGATGACTGTGATTCGAACACTACTACGAGAGAGTAAAGAGGATTCTGAAGACGAATCGGAGTACGAAGACAGCAGTGACGAAGATAACAGCGAGTTGGATCATGTGAAGCCTCGTTTCAAAGTTCTTGGTGAGACCGAGGCCTTGGAGCAAGTTGGCAAGTTTCTTAGCGATGAACAGCACATGCCATCTCTAGAAGCTTGCAAGCTTGGAAATGCAGGTGTAAGGAATTACGTCATTGATCTACCCAATGACCCCACGGGTGTGCCTCGTTCACCGATCCCAAGCAACGAAGTCGATCGCATCGCAAGTTCCAAGGCATCGGGTATTTATCAACTCGCCAACCGCCTTGCACCCGAGGATAAGGACGCTGACCAAAAGGGGACCAAGCCTAACACTCAAGACCTGGAGCTGCTCTGTCGCCTGGCTGTCAAGACTTTAGGCTGCTCGTATTCGTTCGTGACGATCATGAACGAGAGATACGAGCATATTTTGGCTGGCACACATCCTGACTTTGCTGGTGCAGCCGTGCCACGTGAACAAACTACTTGTCAGCACGCATTAATGTCACCACATCCATTCATGGTTGCTCACCACGAAGCTGACGTTCGTTTCCACAACCACGGCCCTACTTCAGAACTACCGATTCGGTTCTACGTGGGGTTCCCTGTGAAAGTTCCGGTTGTTGGTAGCCGTTCTGGTGACCCAGAAATGACAGTAGGAATGTTGTGCTGCATCGATTCCAAGCCTCGCAATGAGATCACCCGGACGCAATATGCAACGATGAATCGACTGGCTGGTACAACAAAGAACTTTCTGCTCCAGAAGAGTCAACAACTGCTTCTAGAGCAGGCAGCCCCGATCAGCGCATAATATGAAATATGCTACGACCTTCTTACCACTTTGTTCATCTCAGCGTTGTTCTTGATCACGCTACTAACTACTCAGCTCTAAGGCGGAACTTCATCACACCTACAAATGAACTACGAGACCACGTGACTACATTTCTGCATGCTGAACCACCTTCAACTCAGAGGAATTGTAGTGGGTGGCACGCGGCATGAAAGCCCAATGACCACACACAGTCGAGTACGGCGATAATGCTGGGCAACGTGCTGTTGCCAGCATGTGGTTGCAGTCAGCCATGTACGCTGCTGCTCAGCGAGTGCTGTGCAGCCGTGTTGAACTTGGGCGACGCAACCAGCGAGTGCTGGCTTGGCGTGCTCAAGAGCACATCATGCGTGCGTTCGTCAACTCAAGCTGGTACGAGGTGCAAGTTGCAGTAAGGAGCTCTTACTGAGTGTTGTGAAGAGCGCCATCACTGGGACGCTGATGATGGCGACGTAGAGCAGCTACTTGACATGCATGTTTAGTTTTCTCACTTTTGGTTTTACCTCGAAGCCGACAAACGCAATATACTCGGCGAACAAGTGAAGGAAGTGCCAGCTTCCCCCGACTGCGTTTGTGTGTTTCAAAGTGTGACCTACTACAAAGAATTCTTTAGCAGTACTAAGGTCAAGATGACGATATCGACACGAAGCAACCCGACACCCCCGGCGACAGCAACTTCGGATCCGGCTGGAGCCTCGACTGTGCCATTGGCCCTTTTCATGCCGCTTGCTGCTCCACAACTGAAGAGCACTTCCCATGCTTCTTTAGTTCACTGGCGGAACCTTCGACGTGAGTACGAGGACGAAGGGGCAATGCGTTGCAGTAATGACGCCGACAAGATGGCTGAGGTGCTCGTGAGCGTGAAAAAGTCGTTCAACAAGCGACTTCTGGAAGTTTGGTGTGAATTTGACTGGGGCGTCAACATCGATACCGTCACGGATGAGTTCATTCTGCGCAAGATCGATGAGATTATTTCATCGGTGAAAAACAATTCCGTCCCGGATGTAGCTGCTCTGTTCAAAGAACATGTCGTGATAGACATGGCAGAGAGTGACGTCAAAGAGCGAGTGATGCAATTCTTTGCCAAAAGCAGGGAGTTCATCGAGGAGCAAGGCTGGCAAGAGTTCTTCACCGGGAAAGAAGGACTGCGGCTTAAATGCAAACTGCTGGTAGAATCGCTGCAGCCGCGGGGCTTGCGCGAAGAAGTTGCGACCACCGTGAAGTATCAGGCGAGATCTGCCAAGGAAGACGAGAAGGAACTGTTCAAGGTCATTCTTGCGAAGGCTTTCGAGCAGGACCGGGACTTTCAACGGCGCAAGCGATCTCGTTCCAAGGATCAGGGTGAGCGTAAGAAAAACAACACCAACGTGCACGGTGGCGATTCGTCCCAAGCCCGGCCCAAGTACAGGAAGGTGGAGCGTAACAGCGGCAAGCAGGCTCAGAAAAGTGGTACTACCAAGCAGAACACGGGCAAACAAGTGACTTCAAATCCCCCGATCGGTGGTCGCCTTAAGTGCAAAGGTGATCATTGGGTGGTGCATTGCCCGACAGCTTCTGCTGATGAGAAGAAGGAGCTACTTCAGAAAATGCACGAGCGTCGTGACAGGGACAAAACCTCGGAACGGGCCGGTCACGAGGCTTGAAGGTTGAGGCGCATCAAAGACTGCCTCTCGAAGCATGACAAGACTATTGTGCTTGAGGATAGGTTGTCAATGCCCTATTGCGCGGATTCGGGGGCAGAGAAGAGCATCATCAGTGCTCGGAAGCTGAAGGAGCTTGAGGAGTTGGGTGGTCTTGTGAAAACCACCATATTGGCAAGGCCTATTGTCTGTGAGACGGTTGGCAAACACGAGATGTTGGCGCAGCGCTCTGTGCTATTGCAGATCATGGTGCGCACCGCGGCTGGGCCTGTGAGACCAGTTAAACGGTACGAAGTACTTGTGATTGACGAGGAGGATGATGAGTTTATCCTCGGTGAAGACATCCTCAACGACCTAGGCATCAGTATTGATCGTCAGCTGGAGCAGTTGGCTGAGCGTACCTCGGCAGACGATGATGACCCGATTCCATTCGGTAACGACTTCCTGGCAGGCTGTACAACAGATGAAGAGGTTTGTCAGGCAGTGGAAGCGATGATTGCGAAAGCTCTGGAAAATGGTTTTCCACCGGAGAAGGAAGGAAAACTTCGCACCATAGTCTACATGTACGACGTCTGGAGGCTGCACCTGGGCCCGGATCCTCCAGCCAAGTTTCCACCACTGGAGCTTCGGATGAAGAAGGGTGCTAAGCCTTACAGGTGCAAACCAAGAGCATACCCACCTCACGTTCGGAGGTTCTTGCAAGAGTTCAACGATGAGCTCGTGCGGCTTGGCTGGGTGTACGAGAACGCATCTAGTCGATGGGCATGCCCCGCTCTTCCAGTAAAGAAGCCCGGTAAGAACGAGTTTCGTCAAACCAGTGACTACCGACCGGCCAACGCGGAGACAGAACCCATTGCAGGGGTGATGCCGATATTGCATGTGATAACGGAACACGTCCGCGGCATGTGTTTCTTTGGTCTTTTCGACTTTATCAAAGGCTTTTGGCAACTGCCCTTGGCGAAGGCAAGCCAAGAAATTCTAAGCTACATGACCGACGCAAAAGTGTACACTCCGACACGTGTTCCACAGGGCTGCAGTGATGCGGCTCTGCATTTTCAAGTAACCATGGAGCGTTGTTTCGCCAAGTTGCTTTATAAGCACTTGTTGATTTGGATAGACGACTTGCTCCTGTACGCCGAGGATGTTGATACGTATCTTGTGAAACTCGGTGAGCTTTTTTCGTTGATGAATGAGTTTGGACTCAAGTTGAGCGCATCGAAATCAAGCCTTTTTCAAAGATCCGTGAAGTGGTGCGGTAAGATTATCGACGGCGATGGCGTGCGCCATGACCCGGACCGCATTGCAGCCCTCCGTGAGATGCCCTTGCCGTCCACGGCTGGCGATCTCCAGCAATTTCTTTGCGCGTGCAACTGGATGAGAGACAGCTTGATTAGCTACGCCGGTCATGTGCAGACGTTGCAGAAGCGACTTGATGTGACTTTAGGGAAAGGTAAACGGACAAAGCGAGCAGCCAACAAATTACTTGTGACTTTCACGACGGAGGAGCAAGCTGCATTTGAACAAGTCAAAGACTGCCTCGCATCTGCAGCGACACTGGCCCACCCCAGCACCGATGGAGTGCTGTCTGTGTTCACGGATGCCTCGGATACTGCATG
Source organism: Phytophthora palmivora (assembly GCA_008079305.1). Taxonomy (NCBI): domain Eukaryota; phylum Oomycota; class Peronosporomycetes; order Peronosporales; family Peronosporaceae; genus Phytophthora; species Phytophthora palmivora. The sequence goes on from VOQZ01001873.1 coordinate 16,291, forward strand.
GAGCGTCATAGTGACGGACGTGGAAAACTGGCAAAACGACAAACCCGTGGCGGATCAATCACACCACCTCCTACATTGTCTAAGTGGGACTTTTGCTGGGTCGCAGGAAAACTGGAGTGTTATTGAGAAGGAGGCGTTTGCCATCGTCGCAGCTTGTGATAAGTTGCCACACCTCCTTCTCCGGCCGGCAGGTTTCAGATTATTCTGCGACCATCGCAACCTTATCCATGTTTTTGCCCCAGACACTACTGTGAAGAAACACATAAGGGGGAAGTTGTTGCGATGGGCGATACGACTCGGTGAGTTCCGCTACGAAATCCATCACATTGCAGGAGAGGACAACGTGTGGGCAGATATGGTGTCGCGCTGGGCACGAATGCCAGCGACAACCAGTCTGCGACGAGTGACTACTCGCAACCAGCAGCAGCAAGACCGACTATTGCTGCGACCACTGGACGATGATGGGTTCGTGTGGCCCAACCTGGACGCCATCTCTGCTGCCCAGCGCAAGTTCGGGGACAAGTCCGAGCTATTGCGGCTGGATGAAGGCGACGACGGGGTCCGTCTCAAGGATAACAGATTGTGGATTCCTGCTGAGGCTACAGATCTACTCCGCCGCTTGTGCATCATTGCACATTGCGGCCCCCAAGGCCACCGTGGCAGGGATGCGATGCTGGCACACCTCGGCCGCATTTTCGTCGTGCCGTACCTTCGGCAATGCGTGGACAGGTTTTTGGCAAGCTGCCTCCTGTGCCATCACGTGAAGGGAGGGAAGGTAGTGCCAAGGCCTTGGAGCGAAACATACCGATGCAGTGAGCGAAACCAGGCACTGCATTGGGACTTCCTCTACCTAGGAGAATCGTTTGGTGACATGCAATACCTATTGGTACTTAAAGACGATGCTAGCCATTACTGTGAGCTGGTCAAGTGTGAAACGCCTACAAGTACGGTTGCCGCTGACGCCATCATGGACTGGCATAGTCGTTTTGGGATTCCACGTGACTGGATAAGCGACCAAGGATCTCACTTTAAGAATGAAGTGATCAACGAGCTTTGCACTAGACTGAAGTGTCAACAGATCTTCTCGCCTACGTACAGCCCATGGATTAACGGGTCGGTTGAGCGCGTTAACCGAGATATTTTGCAAGTCCTACGAGTGATCATCCTAGACTACAAGATCAACCACAGGGACTGGCCACGGTTGATACCAATTGTGCAGGCCAGTCTTAACCATACTGCGGTGCCATCACTGGCAGGTAAGACGCCGGGCGAGCTGTTCACCGGTTTGGACCCCCCTTCGCCACTGCAGGCTGTATTCCTGGGCCCCCAAGTGACTCCGAGTGTACAGCCAGCCCGAACCTCGGCTGAGATTGAGTCAAGCTTGGCTCGGTTACGCGCCAGTGTCCAAGACATGCACAAAGCGGTAACGGATGCCCGCCTGAAGCAGACCCTGCTCAACAAGAAAAGGGAACGAGGTGACAACATGGTCAACTTCAACGTTGGAGACTACGTCCTGCGGTCCAGAGTGGACGAAAAAAGGCAGACCAAGCTGCTAGTGACGTGGGTTGGCCCCTACGCGGTCACTGCAGCGCATGCACACAATGTGTTCACAGTCAGGCAACTTGTAACAGGCGAAGAGCTTGATGTTCATGCCTCGCGGCTCAAGTTCTTCGCCGACAAGGACCTCCAAGTGACGGATGAGCTCCTGGAGCACGTGGCTGCTCAGGGTATTGTCCTTCGGGTGCGAGAATTGGTTCGGCACCGGTGGAACGACGAGACTCGGTCCTACGAGATCCTTGTCGGGTGGCATGGCTTAGAAGCTATAGAGGACTCGTGGGAGCCTTTGGCTGCAATGTACAATGACGTGAATACGTTGGTTCAAGCCTACGTTGCTACAGCTAAAGATTTGAAGCTCGAGCGCCACCTCAAAGCACTGGAAGCGTCGACAAAGCGGCGTTAAACACCGAAGGTATACCGGTATACCAGTATTTGCTGCCACTTAGCTGGGATTCCCCCGACATTATGACTATCTTGGAAAATGTGACGAGGTTCACATGGTCAAGTTTGGTTCAACTGCAACGTGTTGAAGTTGTACCGACATATGCATGAGACGAGACAACACCGAGTGGTGTGTCATACATAACAATACCGAGTGGTGTGTAATACATAATACATGTTTTCAAAAACAATTTACCGAGTGGTCGATTGGGCTTGAAAGGGGACTGTAGTGGGTGGCACGCGGCATGAAAGCCCAATGACCACACACAGTCGAGTACGGCGATAATGCTGGGCAACGTGCTGTTGCCAGCATGTGGTTGCAGTCAGCCATGTACGCTGCTGCTCAGCGAGTGCTGTGCAGCCGTGTTGAACTTGGGCGACGCAACCAGCGAGTGCTGGCTTGGCGTGCTCAAGAGCACATCATGCGTGCGTTCGTCAACTCAAGCTGGTACGAGGTGCAAGTTGCAGTAAGGAGCTCTTACTGAGTGTTGTGAAGAGCGCCATCACTGGGACGCTGATGATGGCGACGTAGAGCAGCTACTTGACATGCATGTTTAGTTTTCTCACTTTTGGTTTTACCTCGAAGCCGACAAACGCAATATACTCGGCGAACAAGTGAAGGAAGTGCCAGCTTCCCCCGACTGCGTTTGTGTGTTTCAAAGTGTGACCTACTACAGGAATCTACGAAAAAAGCAGCCGTGAACGTGATCAATATGCTCCTGGATGTACGAAGCAGCAGTTCCACCGCTAGCAGCAAGACGGACCCTGCAATCGAGCTCGAAGGCGACGAAAAATATATGACAGCTCTTGACGAATATTTTCGTCGGCGCTCTGAGGTTGCACCTGCGGCTGCAGGTTGTGTGCTATCCAATGCCCTGGAGCGGGCATATCCTTTGCACCGGACGAAAAGATTATCACCTTGCGCTCCTATTCCAGAAAAGGAAGCGACACGACTAGAGTGTATTGACAAGTTCGGTCTAATGGACTTGCGCGAGCCAATGCTCGAGTTGGATGACATTTCCTCTTTTCTCAGCAGAGAGTTTGGTTTCCAGTGCGTTATGATCACGATTATTGGCAAGAAGCACTTTCTGGTCTTAAGTTCTTCGGTGCCTGAGCTAGTACAAGTGCTTCTACCTCGATAGCAAACGTTTTGCCAACACCTACTCATGGACGATGCTCCTTTCACCATCCGAAACCCAGAAGCGGACATTCGGTTCTACAATATGGATCTTGTTATGCTTCAAGGGGCGAAGTTCCACGGCGGAATCCCCATCGTAGCTGTGAATGAAATCATGGTAGACTCCATTTGTTGCATACACACTACTCCTTTGGATATCACGCGGTCGCAGTACGACACACTCAAGCGATTTGGCGAGATCGCATCACAAATTATACAGATCAATGCTAAGGCGAGGATGCAAAGCCTCTAATCGAGAAACATCTTTACCAACATGCTCTATCTATCTTTTCTTGCTTGTACACTACAAGCTAGCGTTGTACCATTGTCTAGGATATCATCTACCCTCAGGACAGGAAAAATGTTGCATGTTTCACGAATCAAATAGCGGTCATGCAAATGTGTTGACTCATCCGCCAGTGTCTGCCCTTGTCCTCCCTCCTAAGCACGCTAATGCAAACCAGAACGCATCAGAGACTTCATCTGACCCTCAAAATGCATGAAGTTGGAGATCTCTGACGTTTTCATGTCTGGGGTGGTCATCACAAGTGACTTGACGCTGTTGACGACAGGCTGTCGTCGACAGTAATTGAAGTGGAAAAGATGCATTACGCTGAGTCAGGAAATATTGCACGATGTTCGTAGCGAGTCGACAACCACTAGGCTGCCTGCTGTAATGCACACGCTTTCGAATTCCGTTCGGTTCCGGGTTGACGGTCACGACTGGATCCCTTCCGGCTTCGTGTTACTCGCATACGTTCGTACAGCTTCGACACCGAGGAATTATACAGCGACATGCTATATGCACACGCTTGCTCTCTCTCTGACCCACGACTTTCAGGAGATGGTCGCAACTAGCGAAGTGACGACATACAGAGCAACTTCAAACATTCACGACAGAACTCAGCACTCTCGCGATGACAGAACCGGGTTCATGTTACCGTGTGCGAATCCGGCGTTGCGGCCCATGCAAATGTTGGATAACAGTACAACGCTCCAAATACATGTACTTCTCCAAAATATCCACTTTGCTCTCAATTGTCGTTGATACAATGACATCGGTACGACAGTTGCTTCCAAGATAATGTGGGGCTACCATGGATTTCCACACGAGACTGTCGTTCATGCAAGACCCACACCTGAGCCCATCCAAAACCTCATAATTTGGATCTAAAACACAGTTCAAATGACCTTTTTCTGTCATTCTAGGTGGGATGGAGATGTCCAGAAGGACACTGGCCATCCTCAATTCAAAGCCACTCCATAAAATATTTCGGGTATTGAAGCTCTATGAGCCACGCGTGCATGTCGGTCCGTCGCTTTGTGGCGTTCTCCTGGCAGCACGTGGACTGACGATTTGCTACCATTACGTGCGAGCGCTACACTCCAGAGCAATCAAAGTCTCGACTGTCCTACACAACCGATATGCTGCCTCTACATTTCGCTGGGTCGTAGCAAAAACACGCAGTCTCACACAACTTAATTCGCCACGGCCAAGTCCTCATCGCGTTTTGTCCGTCTGCATTCGTCCTCTTCAACGAGTTCAATGCCGATCCATTTCCCGTTTGCCAATTACCGAAAACACTCACCCTTGAGGTCCAGCAATACCCGACGTCGGCGAGATGCGGACCATGAAGTTCTCGGTGAATCTTGTTGGCATCCGAATTCAATGCAATCGACAGTTCGTCGTCGACCACATCTCACGAGCTCCGCGCGGACGGTGCCGTCAGATAAACCATCACCGGATATGTCGTCAAGGGAGTCCGACGAACCCCATATTTTGCGGTCTTCACGGAAAATTAAGGTTTCGGATGCTGAACTGGTACATCGTGCACGCAGTGCCAGTCGTGCGAGTCGAAAAGGTCGACTACTACGAGTCCCGTCGGTCATGTGGGACTGCAAGGAGATTTCTGGCTTTGCGATGCTCTCGAGGCGAACAGGTGCTAATGGAGAGAACTTTGAAGCAGAGATGGCCAAAAATGTATTGGGGGTATTGGCATTTTGCAATACCAGTAGAAATACTGTATTGCAAGCGCTCTGAGGTATTGCAATACGTATTGCAGCGCCGCCGGATACTGCAGTACTTATTTTCCAGCGATCTCTAGATCCCTTTTTAAGATGATATTCAAATGTCGCACTGATTGCGCGTCGAGTGCTTTACTACGAAGTCATCGGGTGGCCACGAGAGCTCGGCCTCCAAATTTGGGCGCGAACGCGTTAGCTGTGGCCAGAGCAGGTCTCATTTTGGTTTTTGTCTTCTACCCAGCAAACGCCATGGCCCTCTACTCCAGCCCATTTTCGATCGACCGCATTCATGGCGATGTCCGTTTCTACTACAACGTCTCTCTCGCCGACGACGTGGTTTAACATTGGAAGAACGAGCGCTGGTGAAACGCTTTGTCATCAGCCAGCCGTTACACAAGGAAACCGGCGCAACTATGCCGAGAGGCTCCACGAGCGAAAGCGGCAGCGTCTGGAGCAAGCTGAAGAGTATGTTGATCTGCGATTCATTGCAGGGACGTCTGCTTCAGCCGAACGCCTATTCAGCAGCGCGAAACACGTTCTTCGATTCACTAGGAAGCGCCTGACGCCTGTGAACTTCGAGAAAATTCTATTTCTCAAGCACAACCGATTCCTTTGGACCGCCGACATGGTTTCCCAGGCGATGAAGGGGTGCAGCAGCTGCAGCAAGGCTCATGTCGAGGGATAGTATTGCAATAGTATTGCAAAACCACCAGATACTGCAATACTTACTGCAGAGCCGGAGAGTAGTTGCAGTAGATATTGCATGTTCTTAATTTGTTTACAATACCCAGCAATGTATTTTTGGCCATCACTGCTTTGAAGTACTCACAACTGGTGAAGTAGCCTGTGATCCGAATGAACTTGAGGCACTTCTGTGTCCTCGGGCGGAGGGTGACTACAACAGTGTAGCGCGAGAGTTCTTTGGAGACCAGTTCATCTATGGTTCCATTGTTCATGAGGTGCAACCGCGAGGCTTTGGAGATGACTCTGAAGTCGACAGTGAAGAAGAAGAAAAAGAAGAAGAGGAGGTTAACCCCGATTTCCGTCTGCATGCCGATGATCACGTGGCGGTACGAACGGCTTGTTTTTCGCGCTCACGACGGTTTGCTCGCAATGAAGAATGGTGTTTTCTCGAACACTTCCGGTCTCGTTCAGTTGCTATGGCGAGTCCTTACGATTCCTGCGGCTCTACGAATACGTCGACGTCTTCTATCAACATCGACGACCCGACCGGATTTACCGTTGTCATGAGTTCTTTACCACCGAGCGAACTAACCGCTGGCAAGATGACAAGCAGCCGAATTGCACAACTCCACGGTATCAACGCAGCATATCTGGTGGAACCGCTTCCTCAAACTGTCGGCTGCCGTGGCCCCCATGTCCGCGTGAGCTTCCACGCTACATATACTGCCACGGAAAACGCTCCAAAGGGATACGCCGACTCCCAAACAGTACGCAAACGTCTGAAATTGCTAGCCAAGAGCCTTCACCGTCTTCCGGATCTGCTAGAACAGCGACGACGACAAACCAGTCACTTCATGGTTGACTTCACCAGTCGTTCCGATCAAGAGTATCGTACAAGTATGGGAACTCGAAATTCGCGATGTGTGGCGTGCTCGAAGCGCTTACGTCTGAAATTACTAGATGCCCCGGCACGGAGGTCGAAACGCTGCCAGATCTGCATGTACCGCGCATGTGCTTCGTGCTGGTCGAAACAGAGCGTCGAAACTTTTAATGGTCATGCGACCTCAGTAATCGTCTGTCGTCGGTGTCATGAGAACTTTGGTAGCAGTGACCATCGGTACTCTCACATTCAGCTGACCTGCTAGGCAGCAGTAAATAATTACTAGTTGTATTGTACGTCTTCGTTGTGCGTGAAGGACAATGTGAGGACAATAATTGTCCAATTATTGGCTGGACACTTTTTGGACAATTTGCGTGCGTGTAAAATGGACTCATGGACAGACTCTTTGCCATTCTCGTCGATACACCAGTCATTAACTGGCAGTCAATAATAGCTCTCATGAGTTTTTAGCCTTATCGAAGCGCCTTGAACCATACGTAGATGACCTCTTTCCCTACCGTACTGAAGTCAATCACTTTCCATGAAACGGGGTTGCTGCACCAATATACGTTGCATGCACTTCCATCGTCGGTGACCACCTCCAAGACGAGATACTGACGAAGTCGAGACCAGTTGATTGTTCGCCAGCGAATTGCGAATTTTCTTGCGCTGAAGACACTTCAGCGAAGACAAACAAGCGATTTTCATCACACCCCTGCATTTCACTTAGATCCATTCGGACTCGAAGTCGGCGTGCCTCTCTGGAAACAGCACGTTGCAACGGCATATGAAGTGTCTGATTCAGTGAAGCTGGAAGCGCAATCAGAAGTAGATCAATCGAAGAGCCATCGTCTGACCGACTACCTTCGTATTGGTAAAGACTCCAACACTCACCCAACAGAAATGCACCCGCCAAGGTTGATAACCCACTAGGAAAAGTATCAAGCGAGTGAAGTACCCCATCGAGTACGAGTTTTGTTCCTGCTTTCGCGGGTAATTGGTAGAGTCTCTTGGTGATTGCAGCTCCAAGCGTAAACTCCAAGCCGTGAAGCGATAGGTCCACACTCGCAAAAAATCGTAGCAGGGTGACAACAGATAATAGTGATGGCATCGACGACAACGCCCTATCTCCACTGCTGCGGTATGTGCATTCTGAGAGTGGAGTGACCGAAACTGATGGTGACTCTAAGAACCAACGACGGTTCCACCTGCCACTAGAACAATATCGATCATCGCGGTTTTTGAACGCACAATGCTCGTGTCGTAGATCCGAACTGGTAGTTGAAGACCCTCCACGCAACTGGTTTCCTACATCATGGTCTACTTGCAGATTATACAATCGATATTGCTGTTGTTCAACGAAAACTCGAAACAACCCGTGCACTGCCACCTCCAACGCCCCATCTCGGCGAAGAAGCAATGCTGATGCAGGCTTGCGCAGCGTTTGATATTTCACCTCCCCGTAAATAAGTGAGAGGATGTCGTCCACGAGTGCTGGAAATGTGTTGGAATCTTCCGTGTGTCCAACGTTAGAGAAATGTTTTCGATCTCTACTATTGCGAGCTACAAGCAGCTGTGTGACTTCGTCTACGAATTTAGTGATCCACTGGCAGAATTGTCCACATGATTCAGACGACGTAGTTTCACTCTGTCCATCCACTTCCGTCAGGATTTGTTGCATGTGCGTTGCTGAAAAGATGTCCAACAACAGATTCGAGCATGTTTGCAATACCATTTGCTCGCAGACTGGATCACTCACTGCAATGTTCATCGGCGATGTGTCAGGTATAAAATTCGCCAATGAAAACATCGACGTGATGTCTGCTACCATTTGGTGAGCGGTGGTTGTCTCCATGTTCTCGTGTTGGTGTTCTCGATTGAATGGCGATAGTGTGGATAGCCATTGCCGTTGGATATGGAGATCCAGCTGACCAAAGTGAAACGAAAATGCGTCCAGTGGCGTTGAGCTCATGAAAAGCTGCACCACAAGGAGCAGCTGAAGATCATCGATCGTATTGTTACTGAGACTGCAGTGGAGCGGATCCGATTGAAAATTCACAAGTGTACAGCAAATCGGACAACAAAGTGCTGAGGGCTGTGAACGCAATCCAACCGGTGGGACACTCATAGGAGATGTTATGTCTACCGCTGAAATGGCAATGTCTTCATCAGAAATTGAATGAATTTGGAGCTCCATGGCGCTGGTACTGGGATCCTGATTGGTGTCTCTTTCACTTTGGTGATGTTCTGCTGCAACCTTGTGACTGGTGGTCAAATTTGGCGTCAGCTCCATTGGGGATCCCGGTTGACCAGTGTTCACCACCGGGACAGTGTTAACACATTCTGGATTTGTTGTTTCCACTACTGATCCTGGTTGTTCCGCAAGTTTTCTCTTTGATCGACGGACGTCATTGAATCGGCGGTATGATATCATTGTGAACGAAGGTGACGCATGACGAACAATCACTGTCGCCAATCGAGCTACTGAAGAAGACGTGCTGGCTTCGGCACCGCGTTCTAAAAGTGGATGCAACTGAAACATGTATGCAGCAAGCACATGCTTCAGCTCCCTCTGAGCCTTCGTGGATCCACTCTCGTAGCCATAATACCATTGTGGGTTGCGATGATTGTTGAGTTCGTACAAAATCGTATTCTGCAAAAATGCACTCAAGTCGGAAAACAACACAATTAATGCACGATTTCAAATTCAACTAACGGAAAGCAAGCAATTATCCAAGCATCACGCACCTCTGGAAATCGATCTTGATGGACATCATTCACCTTTTCAGCCCGCACCCAGTCGCTTTGGATTGTGTTCACCCCAGTTCCCATTGCACTCCCAGGCAATGCCATAATGGAATCCACTGGCAGTGCCGTGACAATATCACCCGCACCAGGTTTAGCTACAGTTACTGCAGCCTCGAACCGTGCACAGACGATCAAGTCGTCGTTCACTTTGGCGTTGGCGGCTTCTTCAGCAGACTCAAATGTGACAAGAACATGGACTGAACAACCACAATAACTTCTCTCAATATGATCTGGACAGCAGTGCGGGAAGCAACGCAGTAACTACAATGTATAGTTTCATGAGGACAACATGTCAATCTGCAGTAAAACACTGTTAATCTACCTTGGCACTTCTTTTTTTGTTACTTCTGCTCAGAAAATATCCCAAAGGATTCAATGTCGACAAGAAAGAGGGTAGTTACGTGGTACTTTAGTGCTGGTATCTTTAGGAAGGAGACCTTCTGGACTAAATCTCAGGTAAACCCCAACACAGACGCACCTGGCGTACGAAGCAGAGAAGAGCTCGTGGTGGTTACAACTCAGACGCAGGAAGCTGCAGCTGTTGACATGCACCCCAGATGGCATAGTGTCGCGTCTCATTGACCAGACGTCCAATTTTGCCGTGTCACTCCCAAAACAATTATCCAAGTGATGACACAAATAGACACATCTGATTTCACCTGAAGTTCGTATGCTGCTTTCTTCAACAACTTGGTCAACGTCCAACACAAGTTGGCGTAACAGTCTCAATACAATTTGGACTCGGTTTGAATGCTCTTGTAGTAAAATGCGAGGTATAATAACGTGCATTCACATGCAATATATACATGTATATGGTTGTTCACTGTGCATGAATAACACCAACGAATGATGCCGGCAACTTTAGCAAGATAACTCCATTTGATTTGGCGTCTGGTGGTGTGAAGGTTGTCTATGGTTAGTTTCATAGTTGACCACAAGACAGTCTGGTACTAACTCTGAGAAAAAATGGTCTTCACGATCATATAATCCTATTTTATTGCAACAGTCAATGAAAGGTTTGCCACGCTTTTATTTCATCGTGTAAATAAATGCACAATTGTAACTAAGTGAATCTCTTTCAAAAATAAAACGTTAACGTGCCGTCGTCCTGATAACATTGAACTTTGGAAAGAGGCTCCAACATCTGCATTTAGAGGTGGTCATGCGGGTGTTTGGAATAACAATTAACTCGTCATCTTTACCATATTTTGAAAGACTTTTCAATCGCAGGGATGCAACTGGCAATACTGGTAGTATCCTATTGGTAGCACCTTACCAAATAGTTCAAATTCAGTCGATTGCTATCCATACAACGAAATGGAGACGAGTTAGTAGTTCGGTGGATTCGTTCGTTGGTGTCGGGAGACAGTTATTGTTATGTGCAGATAAATAATTCGAAGTGTTTTAGTCCTGAAAATTGTGCTAAGTCAATTGAGGTAACTCTTGACCGAGGAACAACTAAAGTTTACTATTCCATATCAAGAGTGAATATAGGGTGCTATAGCAATAAGGAAGCAGAATAATCGCCCTCCTCTCCCTTTGATATGCCACCCAGCAGAACTAAGACTCAGCAATCAGTTATGAAAATTTTATAACCATTTAAAACGTCTACTAGGATTATTTGTTGGTATCACTTGGTGGCGATACAACTCGGTTCTAGTAAAAGTCCTTGGTTCAGTTCAACGGGAACCTGCCGATTATTTGGTAGTTAAACCTCGCACAATGCAATAGTGGATTGGATCGAGGATACTTTTGTTTCATTTGCGAGTATTTAGTCGGGAAATATCTAAAGTGGGTCATGCGATTGTATTTTCATCAATATCAAGCGGAAAAGATCATTATTATCGTCGGAGCTCATGGAACGAATTCATTGCGGTTTCTTTCGTTAGCAAGTAATGTTAATCTTGATTATGTGCTAAATCAAGGTCGTTTTGATTGGATCGCACCTATATTACTCTTTTTACTATTTTAGTTCAAGTTTTACAGCCAACCCTTGCTTAGTTCCTATCATAATTTGGACTTATTAACAAGGTTAATTGTTTCTCTCACCTGCTGCGTCAAAGTTGCGCTGCTAAATTAGTTGTACAATTCCATCCGACGCCACCACCAGCATAAAATACTGCTCCTGACCGTCGCTACTATTACAAACACGTGACTTCAAAGATTTCTATTAAAATTGCTCCCTAGAACAAGAAACGACAGGTGTCTTCAGGTCGAAAACGTTTAATATAACTTGGATTGACGCTTACAAATGGCAATAGCAGCATTTTGATTCTTCACGACGCATAGTACCCCAGTCCTAAGCATCTTCTAGTATAATCTAGCCTCATTCAAAACAAAAATTGCCATTCATCCAACTTCGATGAATGCAGCACCAAAATTGTTGCCTCGTTCGAGTTAACAGATGTCTGACTTTCAACCGAAAAATTCAAGAAACGAATTGGAATGGGTCTCAATCATTTGGATTATCGAAACTAATGCGATGGTAAGTTACTCCAGTATGTGTACTACTTGAGTATACGCTATAGTTGATTCTGGTTTCTGAGTGTGGGCTAAAATATCTAAATCAGTATCAAAAATGTTTTCTATCCACACGAAATACCACAAAGATGTACACCATTTCCCGATCAAATTCAGAATTCTGTCAATCAAGACAAGAACTACTCCAATACTTCGGAATCACACAGCTCTGATGTGACCTTAGTGGACATAGTATACTTTGCGGCGCGAAACATGAAGTCAGCACGATATTCAGCATTTGTAATGCCCGGAGGGGGTTGAAGAATATCGACTCAATGGAGCGCAAGGTACGTCTTCACTCCCGACTTAAATACGGAGAATGCATTCTCAATTGGATAACAAGTTAGTTTGAATTTTTCGGTAGATATCGAATTGAGATAGGTTTTGCCCTTCCCCCAAAAGTATACCTGTATCATTTGCGTTCATTTCTATTTGACCTGCGTAAAACTATAAACATAACGGAAATACCGGATTAATACATCGAGCACTATTTAACTATGCCCCATCAAATCGACAAAAAGTTATGCATTATTGAGTAAGTTACACCTGGGTTCCTACTCGTCAACCAATTGAACATCATCTACTGCATCATGGAGCTCGTTCAGATTAAAGTTGACCGAAACATCTTAACCCCTTGGTTCCCAAGATTAGGCCCTGGGAACCGCTAAGAGAAAGTCGTAACTTACGACCTTCCTCGTATCATCCTGTTTGTATGGTAGTGTACTATCCACATCGGCCCAGGTACATAAGTTTTCACAGGTAGGTTTCCAATTTAGTCGTAAGTTCCATAGCTTACTTTAATGTTCCCTGGTTGCTATGTAACTTCGCGCTTTGCAGAAAACCTAGAGGCAGCGACAGTTGGATTGGGGATCCAATCACTCCTGAAACTGCGGTGCAAAAGGTACGTTGACTCAAGGAAGTTCATTTTATAACGATACTGATATTGCGTTTCTACAGATTGAACTCACTATCGTCCTCGCTACCATCGCTACTACGTTGACGTTGCTCATTATCTGCTTCGCCCTCTTCTTCACGTAGCAGCTCTCTCCGGGTCTTCTTACGCTGTCCGGTCTCCTTCCCTGGTCGCCGGAGGACTACGCGCTTTCCTAGCGAAACTGGAATGGCAAGTCCGGACTCGAAGTCCTCGTGCCAAATCTGAAAGCATGTTTTCATCTCACCCTTGTACTCACGTCTTGCCTTTGGACACAGGTAGCATTTTGCATCATCGATGGAGCACTGTTCGCAGTAGAACGTGGCTTGAAATGACTTCTTTCGCTCTCCGCGAAGCAGTGCGCAAAATTTACAAGAACGTTGCCGTCGTTTCTGAACGCCAGATACCGTTACCCAGTCGTCGAACTGGATGAGGGAGTGGCCTACGCGTCTTCATCTGTGCTTCTTGCTTCCAGGAGAAGGTGTCGACGATACTCCAACGAAATATTGCTCTTTCAGCTGGAGTAACTGCTTGTGTAGCAAGGCGTGCCATTCTCCACGTTTCATCGCCGGTTTATTCGTCAAGGTACACACCGCTTTGTGTGAGATGTAGGAATTCACCATGACCATATCAATGAGGCCTAGGAATAGACTCTTATAGTACTTTGAGAAACGAACGGACATCTGGAGCGAAAAGGACTGGAGACGGAGTTGGTCATGCACATCCACTCCGCCCATCCAACCCTGATAATCGTTTACTGCCTTGGGGTAGGGCACTGTTGTTGGTCCTTCTCCTTTCAAGTTGCGATTGATCATTGATGCTGTCATCACAGATCCTGTACACAGGTAGTGGACCGGTTTACGGTCCCACCAGTGAAATGCGATCATACAGTCAGAGAGCGGGAAAACGTGAACGATCCTCGAGGAAGGCTTCTAGGTCGAGTCTTTCGTGTCTCTATGACGTTGCGGTCGAACCCGAGGCGCCCAGTCATTATCGTCCCGATGACGTACACGTGCATTGACAGCAACTCACTGGCCAGCGGAATTGACGAATAGAAGCGGTCGATGGTGACTGCGTGGAATTCTCGGTGATCATTTGCTAGTACAATCTTCAAATTGCGGATTACCGCTGCAGCTCCGGTCTTATGGTCGAATGCGTCGGCCTGATCTTCGCGAGCCTTCATCTTACCAACGTAAATCTCGAATCTCCAAAGTGACGACATTAAATTACGAGGTCAGTTCCAAAGTAGTAAATTACAGCATTGAAATTTCAACGAGAAAAAGAGCCTCACCTGTGGCAATACGCAGTCTTGTTATCACAGGTCATGAACATATTGGAGCCGTATCTATGCGGTTTATCGGGCATAAACACCCGCGTGGTGTTCCGTCTTGATGTAGCTGGTAGAACTCCCTCATCGAATGAGAAAACTGCAGGCAATGTCCAGCCGGCAAGAAAACGCTGTTGAATCTTGTCGACAACTGGTCGTAGCTTTCTCAACTTGTCTCGTGTCGGGTCACCTTTATTATCCACGAAATGAAGATCTCGTAAAATGTCTTGACAGCGATTTCGTGGCATATATTTGCCGAAGGTCCCAGCAGGAACAGCGCCATCCTCGGTCATGGACCAGTGCTGAGAAAATCGTCGTTGTGGCGGGCACAGCATGTGGGCTACTAGAAGCCCCATCACATGGAGAAGTTCGTGAGTTCATATTCTGGCTTCAATCGAAGTCGGCGCCTTATTTGCTTCACAGTTTCTGTAGGCGTCCCTCGACGTTCTTTCTGCTTCGCATGCATCCTCTGGGCCCTTAGGAGCGTCTGCTGTGAGCGATAGCGGTTCGTTTCTTCGCAGATATCGATCCACATAGACTTTGGCGCAAAGTAAAAGAAAGTGTCCAGGGGCGAGGCACAGAGGCTCTGTAGTTCAGCGACTGGTCATGCTTCTTCAGCTGTAAGGCCGGGGTATCCATCGGCAATTTCAAAGTTCGATGAAGGCTGGGTCCAACACATTGACCGAAGCGCGTCTTGTCTTCTTGCAAGGGCTTCTCGGCCTAGTTCCACATTGTCTCCTATGCTAAGCGAAGTCATGAAACCCCATCCAGCTCAAATGCGTCTGTGTCTGAAATGGCATCTTCGGCCTCATCCATGCCACGTGGTTCCACATTATCGTCATCAATATCGGCTATCGCGTTGCCGTCGCTTTCACCTGAGCTCAACTGCTCGTAATCATCCAGGTTCTCATTCTCCTCCACAAAATTCACATCACGCTTGAACTCTCGCCGTGGGCGTAGTCGCCTGGCCACAGGTGCATCTGATTCCGCACTTCCGGCTCCTGAAGCACCCGACATGTGCTGCAATTGAGTCGCTCCTTCCAGTACATCCGGCTCAGACTGACTGCCACCTTGCGAGAGCTCGAACGCACGATCTACTGCTCCTTGTGATAACTCCTCTTCACTGGGCGGTGGCGAGCCGAACATGGCATCCATGGCGCGCTGGGATAACTCCACGGTAGTGTTGATCTGCGATGCTCGCACTACGTCCTCAACTATTTCTCCAGCTTCACCGTCTTCATCATGCTGCATCTCGTCCCCACGTTCGCTATCGTTCTCTTCAGCAGCTTCATCCTGGTACATTGATTAGTTTAGTAGTAATTCCCACTCAGCATCGCATACAAACGGCTCACCTCGTTGGCAGTCGCCAGCAATCCAGAGTCAATGACGTAGGCTACTACAGCAGCCTCACCAACGAAGATGTCGGCTCCAACCGTGCCGTTTGCCGAGGCACCAGGTTTCAAGTACGTCCAGTCGTTCTCGAGGCCCTTGGGACGTCTAGATATCCATCCCGCCTCTCGTAGCTGCCTCCAGAGATACCGGAAGTCGACATCGTGGGGGGAAACGGCAGGTTTCTGTCGGCCAGTGGATCGGATGCGCGCCATGGAGGAAATTCTGGAATGAGCGATCATCAGCTGCGCGACGGGCGCCATGCCTTTACATTACCTATTCCTGTCCGATTTCTGTAATTGACCGAAAGACCTCCATCATCTTATGCTTTGGGCGAGAGAAAAAATGACTTGATTAAAGTATTGATTTTTTTCCGAGCCACTTTCTATTGTTCGACGTTTTTCGTCGTAACTTACGATGTACGATTTCGTTAAGTCGTAACTTACGACGTTGGGAACCAAGGGGTTAAGTGATCAGCATCTTCCCACATCGCACAGAACTTCTTGCCATACACATCGTGCTGAGCAACATACCACTCCATGTGAAAATCAGCAAAGCCAGCAGCCACGATCGAGTTGTTGACAGTGCTGATGTCTATGTCACGCCAAGCTTTTCGTACCTATTCACATACGACTGCCACAGAAGCCACACGTGCCTTGCTAAAGCGCGTGTACTCAACCTTGCCACTCTCCTTCCGTGCATTTATCTCACGTAGGTCCTTAAACGTCTTGTATATAGCGATGTCTCCTGCTTGCTAGTAATCGTTTTTGACTTCATGTATTAAAACCACTTGTGCTATCATTGAGAGTTTTCTGGCTGGAATTGATAAAATTAACCTTGTGAATTCTAAATTATATGGTAAGGGTTCGAACAGCATATCTACAGTGAATGGAAGTGCGGAAATTTGTTGTTATTGTCGGAATACTTATCAAAGCCGTAGTCTCGTTAATCTAATACCAGCGTTTGCGAAGCCTATAAATTGAAACAGTTCTACACAGTTTTTGTGTAATTGATTATCAAACTCTGTACAAGTTACACTTCATTTCTTGAATAGTAAAACATGTACTAGGCTATTGAGGACTTCTTGTCTGTCAGTTCCGCACGTTTTTTTTCTGTCACTCCGTGAGTTGTGCTCCCGTATTATCATCTCAGTACGCATCGCTTGACATATCATAAAAACCACACGCGATACGTTTTAACAGCACCTAAGTACTACTAACTATAGTAGTCGAATAATAGTGAATGTTATTCACCATATCTAGTAGTTTGCCGATAAAGCTTGATTTTCTCTTATTCGCTTAATTGTGGTAAATTAGAGTTCCCAGTAACTCTAAACATAATATCACCGATTACTTTTTTAGAACTTGACCGGAGAATTTGTTTCACCAGCGTTAGTATCTTATTCGTAGGTGATCATCATCGAATGCCCGCGTGTCTTGTAGCTTCTCTGTATTTTATTAAATTTCTTCTGGTACGACTGTAGCTGCGCGCGTGTGAGGCCGTTAAAGGTACTCGCGTCTTTCATAGCGGTTTCAGATCAAAGCCCAACCTCTTTGCCTACCCAATCAAAAGTTTCTGGTCGGCTGCTGTGAAATCACTGAAAGAAGCTCTCTCTTCCAAGTTATCCTCCACTTCAGTGGGGAAATTAGCTCACAGAAATCGTTGATTTGAACCCCCGGGTGTAGTCGCTTGAACATTCTGGATCTGATTGGAGTCCTTGACTGCGGAGAGAGCCTCAATGGTAAACAAGAAAAAAGCCGTGAGAACATCTAAACTTTGGGAGAGACGCATGCTCATTGGGATAGAGACTTGAGAGAATAGGAGCAAATTTTAACCCCAGGTCCAAGGAACATCTAGACTTGATGTTTGTATATAAAAATGTTTAGGGTATGGTACTAGAGGCAGGTCAGTGAAAACGTCGTGCTAAAGTAGAATACAAACTGCATATTCGTATGCAATTTGCGTCTTCGTGCTGAATAATGCAACTTATCGCGGAGAGTGACAGGATACCACACCAAACCCGCGGAACAGAAACAGCTACTCTCTAGTTCCCATTTTCAGAAATTTAGTGTTCAGAACCTCCCATACAAAAACTCACACACAAAGTTGGTGTGTCATCCCTACGTGTGACACAAGCAAATGATGCGTACACATGGGTTCTATGTACCATACAAAATTCAAAATACAATAGATCGGTAGAGTTACAGCTGGTGCAGCAATCATTTGACACGCTCAATTGCGTGTACAAAGTAGTTGCACATGCTCCTACTTGAGATGGGAATGCGTGAAAACAGGCAAACCATCACCAAGTTCAACGAAAGCTATAGTAACATGAGTTGGACGATTTCAAAAGTAATTGATTTACCATGCATAAATGCATCTTATCAGCAGCCTACTATGCATCTTAGTCCCTACTGACTGGTGCGGCGCCTCTTGCCTGAAGCTGGAGTCCCAGGCGTAGATGGTGTTCCAGGATCAGTCGCTCGGACTTTGCGACGGACTTGAATTGGCTTGGCATCTTCCACTGGGATTAGTTTTCCATTGGCCCACTCCTGGTACCAGATATCCCAACACGTCGTTGCCACCTCTTGAACCTTGTGACAAGCGCGCATACAGAGGAATATTGTCCCCACCTCGCTGCAATCACCACAGAAATACGACGTAGTAGAGGCACGATGAGTATCTGTGCGTAATGTTGAACAACCTTGCAAGCGCGCTGGCGTCTCTTCGGCTGTGTGCTTGCGTTACGCCACTCGTCAACTTGACGAGCAGAATGTTGAGACTGCATGTCTGCGCCAACTGGAAGAGGTTCGTAGCGAGATGTAGTAGAAGGCTGTGGGGCTCCAAATGTATTATCCTCGTACATGTCTGTGGCGTGGAGTTGACAAAGCTGAAGGTGGAGCTTTATCATGTACTTCACATGTGTCAAGGGTTTTGACTCTTTGTTTTTGTGATAGTCGTTGTGAATGATATAGACATTGACGATCGCTAAGTCAATCAAACCGAGCAACAGTGATTTGTAATACTTCTTGAATCGGAGTGCACGTTGGAGAGAGTATCGTTGCAAGCGCAACTGATCGTGGACATCCACGCCCCCCATGAAGGTGTGGTAGTCCTTCATTACTCTCGGACACGGTACTTCAACCTGTTCACCACAATCCTGGCGCACAACTCTATCCATCTCCTTGCTGCCGCCAGTACAAAGGAAGTGTACTGGCCGTGAATCCCACCAGCTGAAGGCTTTCATGTCGGGAATCAACTTTGAATGAGAAATCTTGCACGAACCGCGTGGAATTGCTTCGGGTCTTGTTTTTTCCTTCTCGATAACTTGCTTGCAGTACCCAAGTCGATTGGTCATGATGGTGCCAACACAATAGAATCCCATTAGCAACAGCTGAATCGCCCGCGCCACCGACGTATAAAAGCGATCTACTACAACCTCATTCCTTGCTTGCGCGCATCTCGCCCAAAACTTCCAACAGATTTCTCACTACAGCAGCAGGTCCACACTTCGTGTCAGGTTTGTGAGTGTCACTAGCATGCTGCTTCATGCCGCAGTACACTTCAAACCTGTCCGTATGTAGCATGTATCAACAGAAGTTAGAAATGATAAACTGCATAATAAATGTAAAAAATGCCGAATGCAGTACGAGGTGACCGCACTCCACAACATGAAGAGCTTTGTGCCCCACTTGTGGGGCTTGTCCTTCAAGTACACGCGCATCTTGTTGAAAGACGATCGACTCGGTAATACAGCTTCATCAAACACTAAGTGTGCTGGTGAAATGTAACCACGAAAAAATGTTCTTTGGAGAACCTCCACCACCTTTCTGATTTTCCAAGCACGATCTGTTTGAGCTCGCGGATCGCCGTTCGAATTGAAATGGAGGTTCCTAGAGATCTCCATAAAGCGGTCGCGTGAAACAATAGAATCAAAACTCCCGCGTAAAATCACACCAACATCAGTCGTCTTCCAGTGGTTGGCTAATTTTTCACGCTTTGGTGCAATTCGCCTTGCCACTAACAGTCCCTTGAATCTGCAGAGCTCATGAGGCATGGTTGGTTTCATTGTTTCCATTTCATGCTGAACATCGCGACGTGTCTTGCGTGGCAGGTCCGGATTCCGTCGTTGTTTCTTCCGACAGCGCTGGTACGCATCATCAATTCGCCGAGACAACATCTCGAGATGATAGCCATTGGAACAAGTTGCGATATGCTGCCATAGCGCCACCGGCAAAAATAAAAAAATAGAGCAACCGGTGAGTCACCATGTCGAAGGGTCTCCGCAGTTGGTCCTGAGTAGTTTTGCCGCAGTCCAGGATAGCTTCTGGAATCATCGACAGGTTCGTATGGAGACATCAAGTGCTCGTGGATATCCTCAACATCTTCCCACCCGGTAGCTGTCATGCTCCGCAACACAGGATTTGTCAGATTTCCAGCTAGTACTTGATCTTTCCCCCCAAAACGCTGCAAAACAATCTCTGCAAAGAGAACTTCAAGTGCAATTTCGGCCTCCGTTTCTTCCGGATCATCACTAACATCTTCTGGTAAGCAATGTACCTCCACATCTTCACTTGAATCGTATTCACCAGTCTCAACGTCATCCTTTTCGGCTTCATCACCCGAACCGATACTTTCAAAGTGGCCACTAGCACCTCCATCCATCGCATTCAAATTGTCATCCTTATCCGCCAATAATTCGTTACCAAGAGCAACTACTTCGGCTTCATCATCATTTATAAGAGGAAAAACAATTAGTATTCAGCGTAATATGCATCATTACATGCAGCATATTGTGCAACATAGTATGCAGAAAAACACGCAGCATAACATGCAAAATACCGTTGTCCTCATCTGCATCAGACGGACGAGCGCTTGTGCTATCCTCGTCGCTGGCTTCGACATCAGGAGACGTCGCCGACAACTCCAATGAACGTCTCGTTGAACGCCGAGCAGGTGTAGTCGGTGCCGCTGTGTGTGTAGCGGTAGCTTGAGCAGTCTCGCCTCCCGTAATTGTAGGAGGCACAATACCAGTATAAGTAGGAATAGCTTCCGAATGAGATGGTTGGCAGGTATTGCTGGAAGAGTAGAAACTTGAGCGGCAAATGTTTGAACGGGTGTCACCAAATCACTTGACGAAGTAGATGCTTCAATATTGGTAGCTTGAGTTTTAACAGGTTGGTTTTTTACTGTTGAGCAGCCCGGAATCGTTCACGAGCCTCGTCCGCCTCGACGTCAGCTAGATAGTTTTGTCGGACAACTTCAGCAGCCGCAGCAATCTGCGCATCGCCAGGAGCAGTACTATGATTGCCCCAAGTACCACAAAGGTGGGTACGGCTGCGCAACACTGCAAATAAAGAGATAGAAGACATAAATAGTTAGTATTTCATAAATATCAGCACAAACCTTTCAAACATACCGTTCGCATAGTACTCTAGGGCAGCCTCTTCACCACGAAAAAGATGTACGCCTTCCGACCCGGTTGTGCTGCCACCAGGCCCGATGTAGAAGTAGCGGTCACCAACACTGCGCCGTGGTGGAGGCTTGCAGTATCAACATTGACCCTTGAGCTCTTTCCACACCGACTTGAACGACAAGTCGCGTCCAGTTACTTCACTATCGCGTAACGCCTTACCTAATGGCCTCACCATTGTTCTCTTGTTCTGCTTGCGCACTGCTCGCTCAAATTCAGGAATAAGGCGGATTCCAAAACGGCGGGCGAGCAATCGGCTGAGAACCACTCATTGGTTGATTCCTTTTGAAAGTTGATACAAATCAGAACGCAGACTCCCAGGAACCTACGAAATCATATATTTGGAAAATAGTCAAATACCAGTCTATGAACAGTGAAAATAAAAAGACGCGTACAGAAACGAATCAAATGGTTATCTTAACGTTTGTATAGACCATGGACGGGGAAAGGACAGACATACAAACTTTAAGTCAACTGATTGTTAAACTGAATATATTCATTTTAGTGAGAAAGGATATGTATGATTATGCTACATCCGGTCTGGGGAGGGGTTAAAGTGAGATTTACCTCATGTGATCTATTGGCACTTATCGTTCGATGTCTAAGATCGTGACTTTATCGTCGGATCGAGCGTCTGAAACGCGTTAGGACTACAGTAATAGTCCTTCACCAATGGGAGGTCATTCACTTTTGCAGCTGAAAGTTTACGAACTTGTCGTTGTTTATGCGGCCCATTTTTTCTATTAACATTGTCTCATAATCGAATCTAAATTTACGAATTGTATTTTCAAGTTACAGTTTTTACGCTTTATCGTCCTGAAGTTTATTGTGAAAACCAAGCAAGCTGTCCAATTTATTTGCTAATCGATCGATTTAGTGACCTAATAAGAACGATATGCTATATATAAACGGAGCACAGGTACTAATTAAACACCGGCTGTCCGATTTGTACTTCGCTTTATAAAGCCCATCTTGTTTATATATACATGATCGTCGTGGAATGCCCATGACTGACTGGACTTTCTGAGGGTCCGTCACTTATATAAACGTCATGGAGATAAGTTGTGGTAAAAGGAGGCGAGTGTAGCCACTCGAACCAGACAAGTGTGCCTGTTCAAGAGGCTGAGTTTGAAATGACCGACATCTTCGAAGCAGTTATTCGAAGAAGACGAAAAGATTTAGTAGAGCACTAGCAGTCTATTCTGTCACCCTGATATAAGTCTCTATTTAAGGTAAGTCAGCATACAAAACTAGCGCAGTTTGTTCCACTACTAATGCCAAGTACCAATAGGCACACTATGTTTGCATAAGTGAAGACCGACTACAGCAAGCAGAAGACTTCTGATGGACTAATAGGTTGTGCATATTCATTTGGATGCTTCGAAGGGAGTAAAATAGAGCCATCAGCTACCGTCTATACAAACTCGGATTTCTTCTCCGATTTACCAGCTTCTACTCCGAATTGTATTCTGATTTACATATTACAAAGCCTCAGTTTATTAGCGTACCCTTATCCTAAAAGGTCCAATTAGCGCCCGATTTTGAAAGGACAAAGCATTCGACGAGCACAATAAAGTTTATTGATAATTAGACACTTATACACGTGGACATGATTATGTGCTCTTGTTAACTGCATCAACCGATGATAAAGTGACTATGTTGACGCTGCTCGTGAAGTTGACGCTGCTCGTGAAGTTGACACTGCTTGAGATGTTGACGCTGTTTAAGATGTAGACGCTGCTCGAGACGTTGATGCCGCTCGTGATATGGCTCAGAATAAACGTTACTGGTGAATCTCGATCTCTTGCCTACTACAAAAAATTACTGATGATTGTAACGGTTGGATGTTGCGTCTTGTGTTGGTAGACATTGCGTTTTCTGCGGTCAGCTTTGGAACTGAGTAGCTAGTAACGTGATCAAGAACACACTGATGAATAAAGTAGTAAGAAGGTCGTAACATTTAATATTATAGGCTGATCAGTGCTACCTGCTCAAGCGACTGCTGATAGAAAACTCGTTGTTGTATCAGTACCTTTAGCGAAGATTATTTTGTGGGTCGTATTTTGATCGGGTCGGGACTTATGATCGGGCCATTTTCCCGACCTAAACCCCCGACCCGACCAAAACACGTTTTCTTAAAATGTTCGTCTTGGACATGTAAATAATTTCGATAGAGTGCTCTAACAAGCGATATGAGCAATCATCACGTTTTAATTTTGTAGTTTTTAGGTTCTGTTCAATTCTGCTTCTGTCTGTTAATTTATCGCGCTCGTCATCTTTACCTTCTTCAGCCTGTTGTCACTGTCGCTGTCACTGCCACCGCTGTATCAGTTCTTCTAAACCACAAGAACCTTACAAATCGTGCACTTTGTTAATGTTTTGTGGGTTCAGTGTTATTAGTGGCTACTAATTTAATCTGGATAGTGAACATGGCGAGAACTCCTGCTAGGTCTATCACTTGATGTAGACCATAGGGTGTTTTGAAGATGCCAACGTTTTAGAAACAGGGTAGTTATGAACATTGAATTTGCGCATCCTGTTATGATACTATAGAATTTACCGCTCGCGGAACGCAATGGATTTCAAGACTTTAGACTTAACACCTTGTGCACGAACGGTACTCGCCTCAAACGTGTAAGCGAATGTCATAAGATACGACATACAACAACACTTGGTATTTTTATAGACCATGTGTTTGGCCGGGGGATAGGTGTATAAACGCTCAGCAGGCTCTCCAGCCAAAGTCGTAAGTGATACGCCATTCGCATTGAGCAATCGCCGCTCAATGTCGTAACTAACCCCACTTGCAGGTAACAGATGGCTGAAGAGGTGCACTACCTGGCACTTCATTTCAGAAAACAAACGATATAAGATACATCGGTTCAACAAAACCTGCGTTCAACCACACGAAGCCACCCAGTCATCAACTGAAACGCAGCCTAAGCACCTACATCCAGTTGACCTCACTGTCCCCACCGCCGCTGTCCCCACCATCACTTCCTTTCCCGCGGCAAACCGGGTACTCCCGCGGTGCCATCCTGCGCTTTCCAGCGTTCTTGCCGGGTCGGCGCAGCACGACGCGGTTTCCTAATCTGGTAGGAATGTCTTGCCCGGCGCCAAAGTCGTCGTGCCAAATCTCCAGACAAGTCTTGGCGACAGCATTGTAGTCTCGACGGATTTTGATGCACAGCCAGCACTTTACGTCATCGATGAAACAACGCTCACAGAAGTACGTGGTTGCGAAGGACTTCTTCTTGTCTGTGCGCTCCTTCGCCCAGACCTTGCATGACCGTTGGCAGCGCTTCTGAACGCCGCTGAAGGTGACCCAGGCTTCTGAATGCTGAAGGGCCTTTGTCAGACAGACGGGTGCGCGCTTTCGCTTTTGCTTGGAGAGAGTTGTTGTTGCTTGCACTCCTGAGAAGTCTTCAGCCTTCAGCTGCCGTAGCTGGTTTTGGAGGACGGAAAACCACTCCAACCGTTTCATGGTGACTGTATCCTTGATCCTGGCCGCCTCCTTGTGGGACAAGTACCCGCTCACCAGCGCCAGGTCAAGTAACCCCAACAACAAGCCCTTGTAGTACTTGGTAAACCGCGTAGACATCTTGAGCGAGTAACGCTGCAGACGGAGTTGATCGCCACGATCAACTCCTCCTATCCAATTCTGGTAGTCGTTAACGGCCTTCGGAAACTTTATTTGAAGTGCCCCTACTCGCTTCAACTTTCTCTCGATCGTAGAAACTGTCATCATAAAGCCTGTGCAAAGGTAGAAGCAAGGTTTCCGATCCCACCAGAGGAACGAGATCATGGTGGGAACGGAGCGCGAGAAGACGAAGGAACCACGGGGTATGCTTTCTGGACGAGGTTTGCTGTCTAACTTGATGCTCTTGTTGAAACCCAGCCTGTTCGTCGTAATAGCGCCCACTACATTAATGTCCATTTTGAGCGTCCCCACAGCAAGTAGCACAGAAGAATAATACCGGTCAATGGCGACAGCATGCCAGTTGTGACGAGATTTCAAAGTAAGTGCACACTTCAGGTTCCGCACTACGGCTGCTGGTCCAGCCTTGAAGTCAGTTCCTTTATCATCCCCATCAATGTTGTTACGCTTGCCCACGTAAACTTCATATCTAGGATAGTTACGACATACAGAGATGTTAGCATGCGATATAAACCGTTAGTTACGACATTAAAAACCTTTGGTAATAAGCCGTCCTTGCGTCACACAATATAAATAGTTTCGAGCCGTATCGGTGCGGCATATCAGCCATGAGCAAGCAAGTAGTGTCGCGCATCGACGTGGCCGGAAGTACGCCTTCACCAAACGAGAAAACGGCCGGAAGATGCCAAGCTACCAAGAAACGCTCTTGTATCGTGTCCTTTACAGGCCGCAGCTTCCACAGCTTATCCCGGCCATGGTCTACGTTATTATCAAAAAAAATGAAGATCACGCATGATACGGTGGCAGCGCTTGCGAGTCATGTACCGACCAAAGCGTCCGACTGGTATAGCACCGTCCTCGTCCATGGACAAATGCGCTGAAAAGCGCCGCTTCTGGGGGCAAAGCATACGCGCCACTAATCGTCCAACTACATGGAGAGTTTTGTGTGTGCCGTACGCTGGGTTGCTTTCAGGCGCCGAGTTATTTGTACAGCAGACTCACGGTGGCGGCCGGTCTGCCACATAGCCATCCTTTCCGCTCACTTGTCTACTTGCTGCAAACTGTAGCGGTTAGTCTCGGTGGTGATTGAGACCCACAAGGATTTTGGCACGACGTAGAATAGTGCCAGTAGTGGCGATCGCCACACATTTAGTAGCTCACCGACAGGTCTAGCCTCCTCCGCACCTAACGCAGCGTACAGATGCGCATCAGTCTTAAACTCCGTCGAGGCCGGGGTCCATTGCATTTCCCAGCAAAGCTTCTTCTCGTGCCTTCAACTTTTGCTTGCTCAGTGCATTATGGCCCACATGCAGGGACGCGAGGAAAGCTTGATCCATCTCGGCTGCGCCACAGTCAGAGAGGTGATCAACCTCGTCGTCGAATTTTCCCTCTTCAGAATCATGGTCATCATCACAGATACCAACACTATCACTCTCGTCGGAGCCGTAGTCCTCGTAGTCACTGCTGTCCTTCCATCTTGCAACATATGTACTTCGGCGTTGGGTTTCATGTGGATTCGAGTTCTTCTACGGGGAGGAGTGGAGTGAGCAGCAACACGTTCGTGCTCCCCATCAGTTTCCCGCTCCGAAGCCCCAGACAACATCTGCAAGCTAGCTTCTGCAGTTTGCTCATCGTATGGGAGAGATTTAATGCCCTCGCTACAGCTGTCTGCGAGAGCCCAACATCCGACGCATCGGAGAACCCAAAATCTGCTCAATTGTGTTCTTTGACAGCTGAACGCTTGTGTCAATCTGGGAGGGCCGAATGACATCGTCACCGCCACCACAGATGGTTCCAGTGGAACTAGACCATGTTCACTGCCTCTTACATCCTCGTCCGAATCGCCTCCAGCCAGCAGGCCTGAGTGAAACGTGTACTCTACGACAGCATTCTCACCGACGAAGACGTTCGAATCGCCAGGACTACTGTACGCCCATGTGGCGAAGTGGTTCTGCGAAATCGCAAGATCGCAGGAGTCCTCTTGCACACGGCGCCCGAACTGCCGACTAACGGGGGGGGGGGGTATTCCGATCTTCCGTGAAGTTCTCGATCTCACCTTGTGTACCCGTCGGTGGGACTAGATCGCTCCTCGGGTGATCTCGATTAGACGCGCTTGTTGTTGATCTTGCTGTCTGACAGGATAGCGGGGGGGGAGGTGGCAGCAGCAGGGATACTGCTACTCGCTGCGCCGGGTAGTTATCGAGCTTCGATCTTAGGTGTCCTAGATTGATCTCGATCTGGCCAGTGTCGTTCTTGGCCCGGGGGTATCTTGTGGTTGGTGTGGGACCTTTATCCAATGAATTCAATACATGCTTGCCGCTTCCTATAGCGCGGGTCTTGATTTGAGGGTTGACGAACGTCCAGCCATGCAATCTTCTGGGGTTCTACTCAATCTCGATCTCGATTTTGCGTAACGTCGGGAGGGCCAATCTTGTATATCCCTGCCCGGAATAGCGTAGATGAAGAAGACTTGTGAAGTAGAAGGTAAAAACAACTCTGTATTAATGGTTATGTCCTACGCCTCCCATCTGTGGCTATCCACACTGCATTGGCTCCATAAGTTCTATAATATAGTCAAGATCGACATTACCTGCCGAGATCGATATCGCGTGGGTACAATCGTATTGGACGGGGATGATGTCACACGCATTCCGTTAGTCATTGTAGTGAGTGTCACGATATGGAGGATTGCTATAGAGGGGATTGCTCTCGATCTTGATTGACGGGACAAGATCGAAGTCGGAAAACTTCTTGTCTACTTCACCACACCCGCTCAGTCTGGATACCGGTCGATCGCTTCGCCTTCCACGCCGCCGTTCTGAGTTGCCGCCACAAGTGTCTGCAGTCAATGTCGTGTGCTGTCGCAGCGGGGGCGGTGGGTTTCTCGCGGCGACTGATCCGCATGCTGGCCAGGCATCAAAATCTCGAATGAGTGGTCTGATGTCCTTCGCCCATCTGACCCCCTTTCTTTGTCCCTATATCGTGAACTTGTCGCAGAGACCTCTCGCAACCTATTGCTGGAAGGGCACTTGACTAAGGTATGGAAAATTCGTTTCTGAGCCATTTTCTAATATATATCGCTCAATGTCGTAAGTTACGATATTGCAAAAACGTGATGTCGTAAGTTACGACGTTCGGAACCAAGGTGTTAAGTCATGTTGATACTCAAAGTTATATTGATTTATTTAGTAGATAGGAGCTCGAAATAGAAGCAGTGTCGTGATCTTCGTCAGAAAGACCAAACTTCTTCGTAGCAAGTAGTAACCACATTGATGCCCCCCTGTGATCTACTAGTATATTGGCTGTAGCTGGACCTCAAACCAGAAGCACACACACTTTTATACGCTTAAAACTCGCTATTGGCATGTGTTGTTAAAAGGCTACTTGCTATCTTGATGATGAAATGTCAACTGAGTTTTCACTTAGCGAGTTATCTCAACTATTTTCCTAGGCGAGTCCGCTCCCGGACTCTCGTAGTCTAACCTCGCCTGGCTGTGGTGTTCAAGTGGCCCTCACCCACTTGACACTGGTGTGCAACCAGCTGTCGCTTGTTCCTATGTAACGTCAGTGCTTCGTGCTTCCTTATCTTGCTGGTCATCACTGACGTGGGTCCGTGACTTCGCCTCAATTACAGCTACAGCGTTCATGAGAAATTGGCAGTTCTAACCTCCCCACACGAGTTAGTTCTACCCCTTTTTTTCGAGCATTCGCTTCATCACGGTCTTGACCTTCGGTTTGTTCTTCGTCTTCACCAGGGTGGATACTTCGCGTCATGCCAAATGGTTTTGGAGTTAAATGTCAAACGCTTGACTCCACCGTTTGCTTTAAACGTATCGACATACTACCGGATTTCAGTGATCCCCCAGGCTTGGTGCTTCTACGCAGTATTGAGATATTAATGGTCTCGCTATGCAACTTCATTCTTACCTACCTTTCACCGCTGTTCTTCTCCTTGCTTCGAATTTTCATTGTCACTGGATCTCTAACGAATTAAAGAAATCAAAACTAAAGGAGTGCGCACTGGGATGGTCGTCAAATGCAAAGACGTCAACTTGCTAGATAGAAGGTAAATTGTAACGGGGTTAGATGAGAGAACGCCAGATTTTAATTTCACATTAGAAGTAGATATACTCCATGAATATTCCCTTTGTGAAAAATCTCTTTGGTCCGTCGTGTGAGACACACTACTCACATGTAGGATAAGACCAGGTTTTATAAAGTAAATACCCTAGTTAATCTGTATTTTGTGGTATACCCATGAGAAGTGTATCAAAAGCGTAGTTCGGAACAAAAGACCACTAACGACTGCGTTTTCAGACTTAGAGCTCATTTCACACTACACGGACAAGGTAAATATTTCCAAATTGGGTCAGGTGCAAAATATAGTTCACGACAAGCAGTTTCGAATTTATACCAAAATTGTCATTCGGCTAATGAAACTTATAACGTCTGTAATTGAAGACTGGCGCATCTTCGAATTCGCTGGACCCTCCTGAAGTTCTTGGGCTTTATGACGCACCTGAGTATACGATAGAGATTATCACCTATCTGATGAATACTCTGCAAGGTGACATTAGCAAGCTAATTACTAAGCGTTTGGATTATTATCCGTCCATCTTCCGGTTCAACAACAGTTGATTATTTGATGAATCCATCAAAGGGAATTTTTGCGTTCCTAATGGAATACTTGACGATAGATCTGCTGGCACCATATGCAGACTAAAGGATACAGAACTCAGTCATGAATCTGTATGTGGGAATGGTGATGAGCGTAGTAATGCAAACCTCACCGACCTTAGTGGTGCTGCACCTATCCAAAAGGCTGTCATGAGCGCTATTAAGCTTGAAGAGCGCTTTGAGCTTCCACCTGATGTGAGGCCAACTCTGCGTTTTAGCATTTGTTAAAATGAAGTAGAACTGGACAACGACGGAGAGAGAAGCGGTCAATGTTGATTTGACTCTTAATTAGTGAACACTTGACTCGAAATTTTGTATCCTGCACAGGTTCGCAGAAACGATTTTAAGTGTATTGCGCCTACTTGGCTCACTACCTACCGTACACGTGTGCGCACGTGTATGAGCAAGTGTAGGTTTCTTAGAAGTAGGGTTACTATACTTACGGCTCGTAAATATAGCTAGAGCTACGTGAAGATTTAAAAAATTTACTGTAAAACAGTGAACTGTTTATTTGGGTTTCTTTTAGCTGATTTTTCCTCCTAAAACCGCTAACGTAAATATAAGGGAACTGTCAACGTATGGTTGGCAGTGTTCCATGCCACTAATTGGTAGAAAGATATCACTGTATACCAAAAGATATTCTTGATATGAAGCCTTGGTGTGTTCTACACCAAAGCGGAAAACTATTTACCCCCTAACAAACAACATGTCTGTTAAGGTTACGTGTAACCCTGTTACACGCCCGTTAAGATAACTCGTGCCGATATTGTCACGTCAATCAAAGCTTTGACGACAACTGCTAAGTCTCCGGGAGAACTCCGAGCTCACTACAGTGCGCGCCAAATCGTTAGGACCCCCGAAAACTGGTTACACTTTTGCCTTTATCTCGATTGCTACTGCTAGTTAGGAGCCGCTACTTAGATATGTTGTTTTTAGTATCTATGCCAAGAAATGATATCTGTTAACAACTCTGCTTTCATAGACAGCAGACGACCTACTATACAAAGTGTTGGTTTCGGCACCAACGACATAATTTTGAACCAGCCCCTTTTTCTTACAAAGTGTACAGTTTTATGCGAACCCATACAAACTTCTATATTAATTTTAGTACTTAGTGAGACCTCCTTTCTTCTTTATTACCCCATAACAGCGGTGACGCATGAACTCCCATGCAGCTTGAATAGCATCTTCTAGTTGGTCCGTCGTGTAGTACTGGCGGCCGTAGGTGTACACCCTTGCTGCCATTACAGACCACACGTTTTCGATAGGGTTGCAGGTGGGGGATCGAGCTGGTCACCCCATGGTTTCGACTTCCATTTCCTTCAAGAAATGCGTCGTTTCCCGGGATGCGTGAATCGACGCATTATCTTACTGAACTACGAAGTCGGTACCATGGTTAGGGTGAGCAAAGGGTAACATATACTCAGAAATCGTATATATGTAATCACCTGAGTTCTGACGATCTTTTAAGAACACCAACTTGCTCTTATCCTCGGCACTAACCCCCCAGACCATGACACTTCCTTCGCCATTTTGGCGTTGCTGATACAACTGCGGAGGTCTGCCCATGTCTCGCCAGAAGAACTTGAACCCATCAGGACCATCTAAATTAAAAACAATTCGTCTGATAAAATATGATATTGCTAAATTCCTGTTCATATCACAATAGCCAATTCTCGTAACTGCATTAGAAAATATTATCATACCTGGGTTTAAAATGTGGACCTCAGCCCATTTCATCCTCGCTACTTTGTGTGCAGCCGTAAGGGGCAGCGTGCTGTCCATCTTGATGTATACCAAGAGTTCATTTTCTTCGACTTCATCATTGGACTTCAAGGTAATCCTTCGTATAACGCGAGTATCCATACATCACTACTAAGACAGCTGTATACTGTGAACCATTTTTCGGAATCAGGAATCAACTAGTCCGCGAAGACCTGTCATTCGCGCTCTCTATACGTCTGCCAAGGGTCTCTCTAAACGTTTACATGTTGATTGGCTATGTGGTCATTTGAACAATCAACTATACCACGTCGCTTCTCCATGAAACACTTACCCATCCCGGGTTCCACCGTTAACAAATGTATTCAGGACACGTGTGTCCCAAGCGGTCATCCCAGGCTCCAATATCTTCTACTTCATCAGTGACTGCGAAATTGGTAAATACGTTGTTCGTGACTGTGATTTTCTTTCTACTGGTACTTGAACTGAGAACGTTGGGCGTAAAAAAAGTCTTCAACCGGTTTTTGTACTTGGTGTGAATTACCTCTAATTGTATTTTGGAGTCTCATGACATTCAACGCCTTCGCCTAATGCTAAGCCAGGATACTAGCAATGGTTGCAACCAGCTCCGAGTACTTAGTCCACATCCCCCATCATCAAAAAGACAATTTGTTCGTCAATCAAGGTCGATAACATCACTGTTTCAAAACCATCTGCCATCCTACCTACACCATCAGCTAATAGTGAGATAGTATGATTCCAGTCGCTATCTTCCATCATGGAGTATAATGGAATGTTTTTTGCTTGCGTTGATTTGAGGGTTTTTGCCAATGACATAATGCCACTGCCTTTGATCGTAATCCTTTGTGTCCCTTCGCAACACATCACCAATAACTATTTCACGTTTCCGCGAATCATCAACTACTTCATTTGGCGTATGGTTTATTTCATTCCCCGTCACTGCTGCATTCTCCGCCGAACATGTATACCGCGCTTTATCATTTTTTCGCACAAGGGTTGTCGATTCATCATCAAGCTTTGGACAGTCATTTAAAGCATACAGAGTCAGTTGTATTGGTGTTCCGATAAGCGTTATATCTGTTATAGACTTCTTCGGTCTTTACTGAGATCGTTTTGTGTTCTGACCAGTTTCCTATGTATGTTTCCAAAGGCATTTCCTCCAAGAGAACCGTTTCGAGTAGGCCAGTTTAACCCTATACGGTTTTCATAAAACGAGTTTCTAGTCTAGCTGCGGGACCGATTATATCAGACATATGGATTCCATCGTGGATGAGATCTGGGGGGACGCTCACACCCGTATCAACAGGTAGCTGAGCTGCCACAGCACAAAGCGGTTGTTTTTGACTGTCCTTACGATGCAGTGGTCTTGACTTGTGCCGTATATTTGAAGTCGTCGTAATCGTTTATTTGACCTAAAATGTCCGTATATATTATATTAGAAAAGTTGATCTGCAATACACATTGCTAATTAACTACACGGAGTCCCAATATACATGTGGACTAATACGATTGGATGGTCGCCAGCCACCAAGTCAACGTGACAGTGGTGTTCGTCACACCACTTGCTACAAATATTCACTTTACACTAATTATCTTTAAAACGCATTAGCAATAATAACAATAACTTTTAACAATAACTAATTGCCCTCTCGTATCAATATTTCAATAATATACAAATTTTATATAGTATTTTCCGTTTTGCAGGAACATATATACTTCCGACTAGATTATATGCTATTAAAACGTTACAAATATCAATCAATGGCTCTATCTTTGTTCTCCGTATGACGAACTATTAACTTGTTACTGGAAGCAATAGTTAACACAGCTGTACCATGAAGTTATAAGTTTGTACTGCTTTAAATATTGGCGTTGGAATTGCCGTGTATAATTGAGCCTACTTACAGTTGCTGAGATGACCAAACATCAACCGCAGACTAGGTATGTGGCGTGCGAACCACCCGTTTAACAGCCCACCTGGCAGTCATTTATAAATGTCCATGGTTTTTCTTTTACGTGAGGAAGGGAATGTGTAGTCACTCTAAAGGATATGCGTGTTCTTAAATCTGTACTATTTACTTCGACTAGGTGTCGACAAGAAAATCCCTAACAACAACTTTTTGTTTGATACGGATGAATATCATTATTTATCCGACCATACTTGAGTGTTGTATACGGTAATAGGGCTCTCAACAAGGCCAATTATCGAATTCTTATTATAATCAACAAATCAGGTTTAAGCAAAATTTGTTTTACCAA
The DNA here is from genome assembly GCA_008079305.1 of Phytophthora palmivora. Lineage (NCBI taxonomy): Eukaryota > Oomycota > Peronosporomycetes > Peronosporales > Peronosporaceae > Phytophthora > Phytophthora palmivora. The sequence goes on from VOQZ01001873.1 coordinate 49,840, forward strand.
TCATTGCATAGATGGCTTGGAGAGTCTTTTACACCAGTAACTACGACGTTTCGGTTCCGATGCACACGAACAATATGTATATCGCCATACAAATGACTAGTGTAGTGCATATCAGACGCACATTTACCCAGTCTCCGACCAGTCCGGCTACCATGGACTTAGACCAGTTTAAACATGGGAACAACAAGCGTGCCAAGGATACGGCTACCGCTGCGTTTCAATGGTTTGTGGAAAGTGAACATGTGGAGTTTGATTACGTTAAGCAATGCATTGAACAAGACAATATAGGTAAGTGCTTTGTGTCTGTATTAGACAAGTTTGGTATGTATCTTGCATTTAATGAGGGTAAGAAGGGTAAACCACTTGCCCGGAATACCGCTGTGCAATATTTCAAACAGAGTAGGATGTGGCTGTTTGAGCTCTGCCCTGTCCAACGACATATCGTCGAAGCAAAGTTACTGAGCATGGGAAAGACGCTCAATAGCTTCTGCATGAAGTGAAATGGAAAAGCAATCAACAAGGCACCACCGTGCTCTAAAAACAACTTAAAGAATATGATGTTTTATTTGTATGAGAATGCAAGTTCCGCTGGTGGCTACCAATACTCAGCTTAACTGGCACCTGTTTGGACAAGCCTCGGATCTGTCCCTTGTGCGAAAGCGGAACCTCACGGTCGATGCAGGCGAGGTGTTCTTCGTGCGTTTCATCCGCATGAAAACCTACGAAAAGCAAGGTGTCTTGCGGTTCCCGGACGCCGGCTTCGTCACCTGTCCGCCGCATGCCATGACCGCGGTCATTATCACGCAGATAGCTCCGATTGCCGCCTTGATTGACAACTTGACTAACATTCCTGTCGCAACTGCTGTAAACTTGTCACCGGGGATGCTGCTGTTGAAAGTCCTCCATCACTCGTAAGAATTCGCTGCACTTGAATCCGCGACTCGCCTGCCAGAACCCCCCAAGCTCCCGTCACAAAAACAAGACAAGCCGAAGCACCGACGAGAGTCAGCGACAAATACACCCAAGACGTACTGGAAGGCATTAGCGAGTAAATTAGATAGAAGCGCGTACAATCAGTAAGTACATCACTCTGTCAGGTAGATCTTAAAAGGGGAACAACAACGCTCTGTAGTTAGAGGGCGTCGACTGCAACGCATGCTAATAGAATCGAACCCACGACCATCCCTTTCGAGGGCTCTCCCACTGGGCTACCAAGGTGGGGGTTAGCACGACTCAAAACCGAGTAATCCTCTGGAGGCCCGAGGGGGAATACCTCCACAGTTCTTCGGGGATGCGGCAACCCTGCTAGCCGCACCATGTTCGGCACGGCCCCCTCAATAACACCTATTGGTTGGTCACTTAGGCACTGGCTGCGTCTGACTGAACGCCCACATCTGAATACCAATCATTTTGTTTTCGTAATTGGCTTTTTCCGACGACTTTTTACATTAACTTTTAATTTGTGTATACTGTAAGTCTTTCATCATCTGATCGAAGTGGTCGGAGATCGGATTTTGGTATGGATCTACCGCCTTTCGTGTAAGTTCGTTCTTGTACAAAAGGACCTCCACTAAGTATTCATTTGAGGTTAATGCTAATAGTGTCTTATCACTCGTCGACAGGTGCCCAAATACTGAATTAGTGTACTTTTGCAACGGCAACCCCAAACATTGAAAATTGCGTTTGAGAGACACATCGCAATGCATCCTCATTTAACTTGGTCACTATGTTTTCTGTTGTTCTCTGTAGAACGTGAAAAGGGTCTTGCTTCACGGCGACGGTAACTTCAACAAGTCTCCTAATGAATTTACGCATGATATTCGCTTTCAAGGTATGTGTCGTTAACCTCATAAGTACTGATCCACCGAGAGAAGGAGGTGCGGCCTTTAATCAGCATCTGCCGTTTTATGTTTTTTTAATTGTGGAGTAGCAAAGATTAGTAAATTGTGATACTCTTTTGCCGGCGACTAGTTATGTTATCTACTGCGCCAGCCAATCTTTTGGTAGACTGCATGCTATCGTATACTGCATAAAAAACTAACGAAATACCGGATTGGTAAGTTAAGAAGTAGGGGAACGCTAACAATACCTCGTAGAGAGTGAACAATCTGAAGAACAATTGTGTTTCACATAATACAATGTTGTATTCTGCTCAACATCGTCAACGGTTTTATACCAATACTGTTATATCTTTAGTATTTTAAAGGTGGGGAGCGTTTTGGGGAGAGCGTAAAGAAAGCAAAGTGACACCCGGGAGCGTATAGCAGCTTCCACAACCGCTCTACATCTGTTTTCGATATTGCCTATACCATGCTAACTTGAAGTATACCCTAGAGTATCGCCTATTGGTCATACTATTGGCCAATCCTATTAAATTCACCCTTCCTCTGGCGTGCGCGCCTATCTGGACTTGTCATTCCCGAATTAGAGCAAAAACCGTACGGTTGCTTGCCGTCAATTCTCGCTGGGATTCGTCCGACCGCTTGTCCATTTTCTTCTTTACGGTTGCCCGGTTGCTGGTGGCTTGAATAGGTCCCTTGCGTCGATGGTGGTACCTCCGGTGGTCGCTCCCGCGATGCCGTCTGCGTCAGCAGCGCCAACCTCGCCTGCTTCGTCACTTGACCCGACCCTTGAGCCGACCGTGCCTCCTCCTGTCGAGACGGACATACATGCAAAGGATGAGGGTCTATGGGATGACCTCCTCCGTAGAATCACCCTGTCTGTTGTCTAGTCTCCAACCGCTAGTTCATCTCCCCCAACGTCGCCGTTGGGTCCCCACTCGTCGCCATCCCCTCCAATAAATTTCTCGCCTGAACGTTTCGTACCCACACGCCTCCAGGAGCTGATGTACGAGGTCGAGTTCGAGTGGCCTTCGGACGGCGAAGTGAATGACAATTCTACACACAATATTGATGCTGGTGGCCAAGATGAATACGAAGGACTGACTGAATTGGCTCCTGGAACGGGACCCTTCAACGACAGTGACGAGGAGGAAGCCGATCGACCCCGACGCGCTCGGCTACGTTGTGGAGACGGAACCTCTCATTGCCATCCTCCACTTCGTAAGCCTCAGGTGGTGCATCCTTCTTAGAGAAACGGTTACGTACCGAAAACAGACTGGGATTACGATGTGTCGTCTGAAATAGTTCGTTTGCAGGATGTCCAGGGGGAGATACCGTATCGCTGCTATCTAGTACACTGGAATGAGCGGATGGAACGGCCGGATAACCCCTCATGTAGGATGATGATGCAGCAAGTTGGTGAGTGGAAAGCTTCAGGTGATTATCTCCCTATCACGGCATGGGCTAGTGAACGTGACAGCGTTTCGGAAGCTGGGATTTGCTTCATGAATGCTCGTAGGGCTGCTTTGTACTATTTTTGTCAGTCAAATCTTGTTTCTATGGAGATGTGGGATGCTTATGAGGATTTCCGACCTTCTGCTATTGAGTATGGCAATTCACGTGAAGATGTGTCCGTATGTTTCAAGCTTCTTCAACGACAGAGCATTCCCTTGGATTACAACCATCTTCATCGGAATATCTTGACCACATCAAGCGCTAATATTTCCACACTTCATGATTTTTGTAAGAACCTTGCCCCAGGTGTTTATTTGGTTAGTGCAGGTCGAGATGGGGTTGGTCACTGCTTTGTCGTGTTTTAACGTGGCCTGGCAAACAACTTCTCGCTTTGGATCAGTACGATGAAGAAGATACCCTGGTGACTGTCCTACCGGTGAGTTATCAGCAATGAATCCAACATGTGAAATGCGAGTTGACGTATGGCTAGAAGTGTCGCCACGGTAAACGCATGTCGAAGACGCAACGGAAGCGGCAGAAATGTCTGAAGATGCAGGAGCAACAACAGTAGGGGATATAGTACCGGAATGTATGTAGACCTGTCAGCCCCATCATTTTGGTTGCTCTTATCGCCCTCGCTTCATCCGTCTTTCTTCTAGGGATTTTGCTATGAGGTCTGGGACTTGCGAGCGATTATCGACTGGTTCCCATGTTGATTGCTCTTCTCCCACCCACTGCACAATGAATTCATTAAGTCGTTTCAGGTGACGCTTTCCGTTGATGCTCTTTATCAAACTCGGCATTCGCGAGATGTCAATCCCAGTTTTCTTGCAACGGTCCCACGTAGCTGTGTAGGTGTTCTTCTAGCGTGCGATTCATTTGCTATGTCTGTCCGTCGCATTGGACACGGTGTGATAAGGTCATGGTCAACCTCGTTCCAACCGATTTCAAGATGTGTTGCCAAAACGTGGAAACGAGTTTCCTATCTCGATTTGACACTATGCTTATTGGCATTCCGTGTAACTTCCAGACGTGATCGACAAAACGTTGTGCTACACCTTCAACCGTCGCAGTTTCCGTCGTGGGCACGAAGTGGCAACGTCTCGTCAGGCGTTCGACGACAACCCAGATGGAGTTGACTTTTCTCTTTGTCAGCGGCGAGTCTGTGATGAAATCCATCGAAATTGACCGCCAGCATGTTGAAAGAGAAAATTGTAGGGCGTGCAGATCTGGCGGGAACGCCGGCCATTTCAGGCGGAGGTATCAGTAGTTGGATGGGCATGGTAAGCTTTGCAATCTCACTCTTCATTTTGCGTATCAAGGCACAGGATGATCCCAACATTAACGTTTAACAGGTTTTGAGCCCAGATGGACGCAGCCTTCCAAGACGCCGAGCTCGAGCAGAAGATGCCCGTTCCGGTGCCCGTCGGCCAACATGATGGTGGTGAAGTAGAGAGTCACGCCGCAGCTCCTGGTCAGGGCGGCGGCGGCGATCCTGGTGCCAAGAACGCAGGTGCTGGGAACCAGGGTGGAGTGGAAACGGAGATGATGGCGCTACTACGTGTCATGGCCAAGCGCATGGATATGCTCGAGGAGTCTAACACCAAGGTGGAGAAGACACTGGCGGGGAAGAAGGATGACTTGAGGGTCGACACATTCGTGACTCCCCAGCAAACCCGTTCACCTCGCGCATGGGCATGGATGCACGCATGCACATCGACTCGCTGGTCGGGTCACCAAGACCGCCGCGGATGATGACGCCACCGCGACGGGTGGAGCCAGTTCATCAGTACTTTGCAGCGCAGCAAGACCACGAGGTACCACTTTCCCGCCTGCAGCACCTCTACGCTGCGCACCAAGCACATCAGGCGGCCCAAGCAGGAGCAGCGCAAGTAGTACCTCCAGTTCACCCACCACCACAAGGTCAAGGTGGAGCTGGAGACCAAGGTGAGGGGCAGCCGGGCTTCGGCTACCTGACGCCCGACAGAAGAAGCTGGCGATTAGGCCCTTCAGTGGAAAGGAGCTCTATGTGGGGCTCGGATCTGGATTCCTAGAATGGGGAAAACGCTTCGAGAGGCAGATTGTGCTCGCGCAGGCAGCCTGTAGATTCACGTGGACGGAGTTCGTGAAGATCGACTTGCATGGAAACTACCTAACGGAAACTGCGGAGAGATACTACAACCGGCAAGTGGAGTCATGGTGGTCCCAGATGCCGACACTTCAGTACGTCATGGAAAAGATGCTGGAGACCTACAAGACCAACTTGACGCCCGCACGGGCTATGCAGCTGTTTACGGCCCCGAATGACCCGAAGAGGACATGGCCGGAGCACTACGTGTACTTAGTGGCGGTCTCGGAGGTGACGGGCGGCGGCGCGGACTATTTGGTGCTGAATAACGTCGTGCAGTACGCATCGGCGGACTTGAGAACGTCGCTTATGGCTAAGATTGATAGCACACGCACTGACTATCTGGCGCACGCGGAGGAGCTCGCGTACTTTGCTCAGGCGTGGGAAAATGAGACGAAGAAAAATAATCTCGGTCGAGAACTCGTCGGAGCAGTTAGTGAGCGGAGCAAACGGGAAACACGTCGCTGCTACAAGTGCGGACAGGCTGGGCACCTGAGGGCTGCGTGCCCTGGAAAGGAAGAACAGGAGGAGCGGACATAACGCTTGCATTGAGCGAGGCGACCATCAAACCTGGCAGAGACTGGATTTTGGATAGCGGTTCCAGTCGTCACCTCGTGAACGACCAGTCGTGGCTGGAAGGTTTGGAGCCGCAAGTGGATTCATGAACACAGCCGAATGGAGACCCGCTCAATATCACGATGAAGGGGACACTCACGTTGCGCGTGAAGGTGTGTGGACGGGAGCAAACTTTGAAGCTCACGAATGTGTATTACGCTGCGGACGTGGTGCATAACCTGTTGTCGTACGGTTCGCTGGATGCGATGGGCTATTCGTTGGTGCAGCGAGGTGGAAGACGCGTGTTGGCGGCCAAGGACGGAGAGCGCGTGGTGTTTGACGTGGATCTCAGGAAGAATGTGCTGGTCGTGGAAGGGACTGTGGTGAAGGTCAACAAGGCGCCGGCCGAGGTCATCATGTCGGCGCTTAGTGGGGAAGCGCACAGTGCGGACAATTTCCCCCCGGATGTGCAGCAGGGGACGCTGGTAGAGTTCCACAAGCGTCTAGGCCACCTGAACTACGACTCGGTGGAGAGGCTAGCGCGAGATCCGAGCTCTGGGATCGCGCTCACGGACCACAAGCGCGTCAACCGCTTGACTTGTGCGGAGGGGAAACAGAGCAAAGGGCGGCAATCGCGGAAAGACAGCGGCGCTCACTCGCCCACATATCGTATCGGCGGGGTTATATGCTCGGACCTGAAAGGCCCGATGAATCCGAGAGATCGTCTAGGAAATCGCTATATGATCAACTTTGTTGATCACAAGAGGAAATAAGTGAGAGGGTTCTTGGCGAAGACGAAGGACCAGGCTGTGAAGAAGTTCGAGCACTTCTTGGTGTTCTTCGATAAGGAGGTTAACTGCAAGATTCGTGTGCTAAGGACGGATTCGGGTGGGGAATATTAAAACGTGGACTTGTTCTGCAAGACCAAGGGCGTTGCGAGGCAGCGCAGTGAGGTCAACAATCAGGCCAGCTACGGGGAGGCGGAAAGGATGCACCGAACCGTGATGAACATGGCGCGCTGCATGTTTTTTTAGTGCGGGCTCCCTTTGGGCTTTTGGGGGGATGCGGTACAGTACGCGGCCTACATTCTCAATCGTGCGCCGACTAACGCAAATCCTGGACACGTGTCGCCACTCAAGGTGCTGACGAAGCTGACGCCACAGCTCGGCAAGATAGTGGTTTTCGGGTCGCCGTGCACGGTCTACAGAGCCCCCAGCAACAAAACCTTCTCGCAAAGGGCACAACAGGGTATGATCATCGGTATTGGGGAGGAAGTGAAAGGCTACAGAATCTACCTATCTAAGGACAAAAAGGTGGTGACGTCTCAGCATGTGCGGAATATCGAGACGTTGGACGAGCCGCAGAACTTGCAGGTGCGCCACTCAAGGTGCTGACGAAGCCGACGCCACAGCTCGGCAAGATAGTGGTTTTCGGGTCGCCGTGCACGGTCTACAGAGCCCCCAGCAACAAAAACTTCTCGCAAAGGGCACAGCAGGGTATGATCATCGGTATTGGGGAGGAAGTGAAAGGCTACAGAATCTACCTATCTAAGGACAAAAAGGTAGTGACGTCTCAGCATGTGCGGAATATCGAGACGTTGGACGAGACGCAGAACTTGCAGGTGCAGAGGCTGTACAAGGACGAAGATGAAGCCGAGGCTGAGCAGAGCAGAGGAGCTGCGAAGCGAAGCGAAGCGGGGTGGACAAGGAGAGCGGCGGGAAAGGCCGCGGTAAGGAGCGCAAGAAGAGCTCAAGGAAAAACGAAAACCTGGACGAGAGAAAGACATGTGACTCGTTCGGTGGCGAAGCCTGCTGGGGCTGACTTGGCAGAGACTGATCAGCAGGACACGGTAGCTGAAAATGTCGTGAACAACATTCAGGAGCCGGATCACGGGAACTACACATAGGCCATGCGCAGCCAACAGAAAATCGGCTGGGAGAAGGCCATGGTTGATGAGCTCAGAGCTCTGGAAGAAAATGGTGTATGTGAGGTGGTGCGACCACCGAAGGGAGTGTGCGTCCTACACACCAAGTGGGTGTACAAGACGAAGCTAGACGCGGAAGGGTTAATTGAGCGGCTCAAGGGTCGACTCGTTGCCTGCAGAAACGAGCAGACGTTTGGAGTTAACTACAGCGTAACATTTGCTGCAGTCATCGACATGACTAGCGTGAAAGTGATATTCGTACTTGCGAGGAAGTGGCGCGTGTCGGCCAAGCATGGCGACGTGCTCAATGCCTATGTGAAGGCGGACAAGGAGGAAGACTTGCGTATCTATATTAAAGTGCCGCAAGGGATGAAGATCTCTGAGGAGATTCTAAAGAAGCTCGGCGTGGAAAAAGACGCTGAGGTAGCACTGGAGCTAAAGAAGGCGCTGTACAGGCTGAAACAAGCGGGTCGCCTTTGGAGTAAGCTACTGCACTCGAAGCTCGTGGATATTGGCTTTCACCAGAGCCACGTGGATATGTGCGTGTACTACAGGTACAAGACTGGGGTGCTGATAGTCGTGGGCGTCTATGTAGACGATCTGCTCGTGACGGGGACACAGCAACATGCTGTGAATGTGTTCTTTGAAGAACTGAAGTCGCTGGACATTAAAGACTTGGGGTGTGCTCGCAAGTTCCTTGGAATGAGGTTGGAGTACTGCGAGGACGACGGGTACGACCTGGATCAAGAGGTGACAATAGATGAGTTACCGCAGGCGTACGGGTTGGAAAAGGCACACGCCGTGCGCGCACCTATTGGTGAATACTGGAATGAAGCTCAGGACACGTCGAGCGAAATGCTGCCCATTGATGGAAGAGCTGGAGCTGTGACCGTGAGGACTTTTCAGTCGATCGTCGGAAGTTTGTTGTGGATGGCGCGCTGTACGAGGCCGGACATTGCCTTCGCAGTTCATAAAGCCACCCGACGGACGCACGCTCCGACAGTTGCAGATTGGAAGTTGGCAAAGCGCGTGTTACGCTACCTAGCTGGAACAAAGTCGCTTAAGCTGCGTATGAAAGAAGTCGATGACAAGGGTCAGTCGCTGAGAGTGATCGGGTACAGTGACGCAGACTATGCTGGCGACCAAGCTGACAGGAAATCGACCACCGGAGGACTCGTGACAGTGGACGGTATGCCCATTAGCAGGATCTGTAAGAAACAGGGTGGTGTCTCGCTCTCCACAATGGAAGCTGAGTACACCGCCGCGTCCGTGGTGGCGCAGGAGATGCTCGGGGTACGGGAGTTTCTCGGTGAATTGAAGGTGCCGTTAAAGGCGCCAATGGAGCTGCGCGTGGACAATCAAGCCGCGCAGAAACAGCTCGGAGGAGAACAATCGTCTGGAAAAGCAAAGCATATAGACGTACGTATCAAGTTCGTTGGAGACTACGTGAGGGGTGGCGTGCTGCGAGCTGAGTATCTGGAAACCAAGGCGATGCCGGCGGACCTGTTGACGAAGGCGCTGAGTGTGCAAAGAATGATCGAGCTGCGAGCTCGTGTCGGACTGCATTGAGACTCGCTGGAGAGGAGGATTGTTGAAAGGGAAAGTTGTAGGGGGTGCAGAGCTGGCGGGAACGCCGGTCATTTCAGGCGGAGGTATCAGTAGTTGGATAGGCATGGTAAGCTTTGTAATATCACTCTTCATTTTGCGTATCAAGGCACAGGCTGATCCCAACATTATCTTTTAACACAGCGTTCATCCGGGATGTTCAGTGGTTCGAGCAAGCCGGGTGCTTTTATCAGCCTCAGTTTATTCCATCAACATGGCTCAAAATCTGCCGTAAATTTCTAAATCAAATTTAATAATCTGAAACCAGTACCAATGGCGCACTAGCGTCAAGTACTTTCTCTCAGCTCCTGGGTGTCTTCTATAGTTAGCGTCGTGACATTATCCAATGGTCTGTTGCCTAAACTTCACATCGTTCGCGTTGCGCTTGTGCTTCAAGCGCAACGCGAACATTGATGCTGTTACCGTGGCGTATTCTGGGCAGAAACGCTGGACATACCCAGTTAGACCAAGAAAGCTGTGGATCCCCTCATATGTCCGTGATATCGGGCGGTCCTTGATTGTCTGCACTTTATTGGGATCCATTCGCACACCGTTTCGTCCCACAAAGTCTCCGAGGCATGGGATCTCTTCGACACAGAAGCCACACTTAGAAAGCTTAACGTACAGATTGTTCTCACGCAGGATATCTAATGTCTCGTGTAGCGCATCCAGGTGAGCGTCGACACTTGGTGACTTAGTGAAGATGCCGATATCGTCAAAGAACCATCTCATGTTCTTCAAGTCTCGGAAGGTCTTCGAGGTGAGTCGGTGCAATGTTGTCGGTGGGTTGCAGACCTCCACTGGCACACCAGATACTCCCATAGACCATTCGGAGCCAGGAAGGCAGTAAACTTAATGTCTTCCTCACGCATGCGCACCTAATAATACACGGACATCAAATCCATTGTGGATAGCCAGTATGGTCCTGCCATCACGTCTAAGAAGTCCTCCTTCCGCGCCATTGGGATGCTTTGTCGCACTGTGTTGGAGTATAAATACTGGTAGTCGTGGACTATCCTCCAGCTGACTGTCTTCCTAACACAGAACGTTGATGCGGCGTGCGGACTAATGTTTGGTTGGATGAGTTTCATCTTCACCATGTCGATGATCTATCGTACAATTTCACGTTGCTGCTCTGGTGATTGTCGCTATTGCTGCCTGTACATCGCGAAGTTTGGATCCTCACATCTATCCGGTGCTCAATCTCGCGTTTCTCCGAGGTAGTTCCCGGCGGAACACATTATCCTTGTACTCCATGAGAAGCTTAAAGGCAGGATTATCTTGAAAGCTTTCCCAGGCGGTTTCAAAATATCGCTGAGCTTTTGCGGTTACGACACTGGCTGATTGATCTTGGCGGTGCAGTGTACGAGCGACCCGCTTGATCGTCTCGTTGGACAACACCAACATAAAGTCTGGCTCTTCGATTGACTTGGTCTTGATTCTCAGGAACTTTGTCAGCTTCTTCGTTGTGATGTACTTGGTTTGCACACCTATTTCATCTACAACACCCATCGTGAACATCTTCTCCACGATGCTGTCTTTGCCCCGTGTACTGCTGCATCTCTCAGCACTCCGGCAGTACACTCGCGTTTAGACAACTCAGAGTCGCCATTCACCGCCGAACCCGTACCGGCTGACGTGTCTTGCTGTTGTTCTCGAACAACAGTTGGGCTCACCTTCTGCACTGCATCACGAGCAAGTCTGTCCGCGGATGTCTCATTCGTTTCCAGCGCGGCGCTTCGACAGGGATCGGGTCTTTTCGCCGACAGGCCTTTCGCCTCGACAGATCTCAGAAGCCCGAAGGCAATCACCGGTCCGCATTCCTCGATCGATCCGCAGATCTCGCCTGCTCGTTCCCAGCGCAGAACTTTCGATCTTGTTCCTTTGATTTGTCGACCTCTCCAGTCAATCTGTGGTTGCATGTCCTCAAAGAATGGAATTCCGAGGATGCAGTCAAATTCTTCGGGTGTGGCGTAGACGACGGCGACACACTTGTACGCCTCACTCAGACCAGATATCTTAATCGCTACGGATACTACTTCTCTACGATTTGGTTGTCTCCAAGTTTGACTCGAATGTTCTTGTCTTCGAATTTCTTCGTCTCAAGTTGGTGCTCGCTTACCCCTCGCTTTGACACATAAATCGTGGTTACACCACAGTCTAGTAGCATTCTTCGTGTCGAGATGTCTCACCATCTACCCTGATTCCCCCCGTAACGAATAACAGTGGATGTGACTTGTAAATCAGAGGGGTTTCACACAGAACATTGAGTCTGACATTCTCGATCTTAACAGCCCTGGTTTCGCTCTCGACCACGCCATGACCCTCTTTCACTGACGTGGTTGATATTTTCCCTGCTACTCCTGGTCCTTCTTCCAGTGGAAACAATTGGTTTTGATATGTCCTGGCTTCTTGCAGAAATAACACGTACGGCCCTCGGTACGCTTGGAGTCCGTCTTCGGTTTGAAGCAGCCATTTCTTCGAAAAGATTTCTCCTTAAACGGTTCTTATGTTTGATTGTGAGGTTGTTCAGCTTCTTCGTTTCTTGACGGACTTGGCAGTCGCGTGCATCGTCGATCAAGCGAGTTACCTCATACTTCACTGCAAGATCCATCGCGTCGCTCAGTGTCTCGGGTTTCTCGAGCTTCACATAACTTCGCGTGCGAGGCTTGGGACCATTGGCGTAGCACAACACCTGGTCAAGCATACTCATGCCTTCGACCCAATAAATGAGTGCCGAGTACGCACCATTATAGGACGCGATATCAGCTGTCTGCTTCAGTCGATGAAGCTTCTCGCGTAGAACAGCCTGGTAGTTCGACGCTTCGAAATGTTGGAGCACATGCTCACGGAAAATACCCCAGGTGTGCTCCTCACTTCTCGTCGTCGATGGCCAGTATAGGAACCAGCCTGAGGCTGTCTTTTTTATGACCGACACGGCGATCCCTGGTAGACCCGTCCTTGTGTCTGTGATGATGTTGTTACTCCTACACGCGTTCTCCACTTGGAATAGCCATTCACGCACATCCTCCCCCTTCTTGCCTGGCAGGTTGCTAGGCACTCGTGTACGTTCTGCCATTATTTGGTTCAGCAGATCGATCTCGGCGGGTAGCTGGGCGTTCGTCGGCATGGGCTCCTTGTGATGCGGTTGCTGGGCCCAACAAGTGCTACTACTATTTCAAAGGTGGGGAGCTTCTTGGGAAGAGCGTGCAGAAAGCAAAGTGCCGCCCCAGAGTTCAAGCGGATGGAAGCTTCTAGAAGCTTCCGCAACCGCTCTACATCTGTTTCCTATATTAACTATAGCATACTAACTTTAAGTAACGGATATGTCAGATCTCAGTCCGGTCTACTATTTAATAGAAACAGGATAAAATTACGAAATCGAAAAAGGTGCTTTATTTGGGTAGGAGCTCTATTCCTCGTGAAAAATGGTGACGTCATCCAAAGCGTCGTCGATCTCATCAAAGTTAAAGACGTCTGCCTCGCTATCACCCCTTGGCTTCGGCCAGTGATACAAGAATCGTTTTCCGTACACATCATAGCGTACAATGAACCAGCCATACGGGTTCGAGGAAAACCCGCTGCTGGGATCGATCTCAACACCGTTTCGCTCTCTGAAGCACGCCACGCCCGCTGTATCCACCCACACACAGTTGCGACGGCCGGAGGTCTTGGATTCCCACCCGTTGTGCACTGAACGTCCCCGCTTTCTTTCCGCACGTTCGTCTCAGCGCACAGAATGAGCGGTAGATGGCAATATCTCCCGCTTGCAGGTACGGTGTAAGCCCGCCTGGGATTACGCACAACCCGATGCCTCGTGACTGACACTCGGTTTTGACCTCGTGCGAAATATGGCCCCTCATCGAGTCCCATACAAGGAACTTGCCTTCACTGATCGCAACTTGAGGGAATTTGCAGATCGATCCACCGTTTGAGAAGGGCGCTATCCACACAAGCACGCTTCGGATATGTCACATAGACACCGTCTTTTTTTTCAATAGACGGTTTGTCCTTACCTTTTCCGAATCAAAACCGGGGGTAGCTTCCGACCACTAGCCGTCACCGCCAAAATTGCTGCTATACGCATTGAGGCATATCCTGTGGAGCGAACTACCACGTGCCGCGCACCGCACAAGTCTATCGTCTACGTGCGCGCGTCCTCAAAATAAACAGCAATCTCGTCCACGAGAACTGTATGATCTTTGTCCATTTTCGGCGTCAGGTCGCGTAGGTACCGCATATAAGATACAGCCCCATCAACTACCGCCTCATCTGACAGGGTGATAAGGTTGGTCCGACGTCGCAACGAGAGCGAATACCGGGTCATGAAGTTTGACACCCAGTGCTGAGAAGCTGCAAATAGAGACGGCGCTTCACCTTCGGCGTGCAGCGAAGCGTGACACGCCAGAGCTTGATGGGCAATCCAGTTGCGGGTGACCTTTTCCTTGCGCAGCCGCTTGTCAACGACGAGGTCATAGAGCATGTCCTCCATGTTCGTGGATAGAGGCTTACGGCCCCTCCAGCGAGCCGGCGCTGGTGCGGCTTGCTGCCACGATTTCTTCCTTGTGGCGGTACCATTTTCGGATGGAAGCTTCGTCAACGCTCGGACCAAGGTTGCGGAAATGATTTTCGGCGCGTGTTGGACCGCCGTTGCCTTCATTGTCGATCCAGGAAATTACTTCCTGCTTCCGCCATATATGAATTGCGTTGCGACGTTGGGTCATAGTTGGAAATGAAGTGAGCTGCTGCGAGAGGAGGCTGTCTACGAGACGAATGGCTGTGAGTTCACGTAGAACTGCTGGTGACGAGAATGTAGGTACTTATGTGTGCTACACATTTTGGGCTTATGTTTTCCAGCCTAAGGGGGCTATATTCGGGACGGGTCCTGTAAACGGGAATATCCGTTATATCCTAGGCTATCACCTATTGGTCATATTATTGGCCAATCCTGTTACATTTAGCGTGCACTGACAGTCGTACAAATAGGCTGGATATTATGTACGAAGCGCAGATAGCAGACTACTTCGACGTGTCTCTAGGTAGCGTAAAGAGGGAGGGGATTGCAACAAAATAAAGTACACCACTGACCGAAAAATACAATTTCAGTAGATACTCTGAAGTATGCCAACTTCAGGGATCTGGGATACCCCTCATGCTCCACGAACACTTTTGAGTCTCTGCATGCAACGGCAATGTTAATTATGGATTTCATGTCCGGTGCACGGAGGTTGTTTCTTCTCTCCGTGTCGATCAACGTGGGGGAGGTCATTCTAAGAAGTGAGGGCCCAGAGGTACATCATGTGATTTTGTGTCCTTTGGCACCACCTGATCGAATTCTTCCCATTATTTCGACGTTGAAAGCCACTACGTGGATATCATCGTCTCACTCCTGGGATTAATCATCACCTTAGACTAATGAACTCTGTCATGTCCACCTGGATTCTTGTGGCAAGTGATGATTTCTGTTGATTCCGTTTATTCACGTTTTGTATTTACTTTGATCTGTATCAGCCGCACGTAGTCGCTCTTTAGTAGGACGTTTCGTAGCAATTGGAGGGACAGGCGAAAGAAGCGAGATATCGGATCACTATATCAAGCAGCTCACTTGACTTTTCTCCGACCCATGACACCCGTACAGTTCGCAACAAGGTCATCAGATCTTAAGTAGAAAACTGCGAGGTGACACTTTTCAAGTTTAGGTATGAATTTCTCAAGAGTGCGCAACATGCTGGAAGAAGTGCGACGTCGTCATTGGAGTGGGTTTGACTCATCGGAAGAAGAAAACAATCCCCCCTCGCCATCCCCAACCATTTCAACGCAATTAAGTGACGATGATATCCAACTCGAATCAATGAGAACAGTGGTGCTGTCGGATCAACAAATGTTGGATCGAGCTCGTGCAGCCCATGGCAAAGTGGATTTTGAGTCTTTATCTGCCGGGCCGGAAGCAAACGGACCCTGGAAACGCGTCGAAGCAGTTAACCGCTTTGTTGTGTTTCGAAGACATGTGACTGCAGGTAATAATGACAAACGGTCTAATGGCCTGGAAGTCATGTGTGCCGGACGTCTTGATGCAAGTCTCGAGGAGGTTGCTAGTATTCTGCAGTCGAACACCGAAGCCGAACATAATGCGTCAATGAATGCCATGTATACCAACAGCTTCATTTTTGGGTCGTACGAGCGCGAAATTTCATGCTCAGGGAATAATGACCATCACGACACGACGTGCGGTGAACAACTAGCGGTGAAGACAAAAAGTTTCACACGCACAACGATGTTTGGACACAACGAGCAGTGGTGTTACTTCGACTACTTTCAACGGAAGAAAGAGCGTGACGGATTTACCATCACCAAGCGGGCATTGACTCCATTGGAAACTACTCCAGGACGAATCACTGGAGATAACTCCCGCGTCGATCAACTCCACGGATTAAACACTTCTCACCTCGTTGACAAACTCCCTAATCGTGAGGGGTTACGTGTTGTGTTCCATGCTTGGTTTGATTTACCTGAGCATGTCCGAAAAAACTCGAGGCGCAGAAGCCAGGAAAATACGAACCACAATGCAACCTTGAGTCCGAATTTGCGCCGCCATTCATTTACATACGGCGATGCCAACAAGCACAAAGTACTCCTTCGTCGATTGCTGTCGATGGCCCATGGCGTGACAAAACTACCCGAACTCATTCGACGTCGTCGCTTTGGTGTCCAAGTACCAGCAAACCTTGAAGCAATTCAAACGTCAAACTCCCGCTGTCCATGTTGTACTCACAGTTTAGCCCCGGTCAAGCTGTCATTGTCAAAAGCAGCTTCTGCTATTACAACCCGCAGTCTGGCGTCGTTGAAAATGGACACAAGGCGCTGCTACTTGTGTGGATATCTTGTTTGTGTCGATTGCTGGACCGCTGAGCACTTGGAAAATGTTGCTGGTCGTGTGGCAGCAATTGTCGTCTGTACTCGATGTCACGCTAATGTCCAAGCCTGTGAATACTCTGAAGTATTTGCAGGCACTGCTGCTGAGCGGGAACAACATCGTGGACCACCTCGTGTAGTTGAAGACTCGAATAACGCCCCCACAGTCGCATTGTTGGTTGATTTTCTGTCAGCTTCTCTACTAAATTCTTGTGCTGGGAGTCGGGAGCATGCTGTAGTGATGGAAGTGATTCGGTCACTCCTTCGACAGAATGAAGAAGACTCAAATGAGGAGGAGGAAAACAATGCCGAATATGACAACGATATACCTCGTTTCAAAGTACTAGAAGACCAGGAAGCAGTAACAAAACTTGGAGAAGTTCTGAACGATGAGGAACGATTACCAAGTTTGGAAGCATGTAAGCTGGGGAATGCCCATCAACGAAATTACCCGTTGGATCTGCCTGATGACCCCACCGTGGATGTACCCCATTCACCGATTCCAAGCAATGAGAGCGATCGCATTACCAGTATTAAAGCTGCCGGGTTACTGAAATTTGCCGATATTTTTGCACCAGAATTTCCACACACGGATGTCACCAACGTGACAGCCAAAGCTCCAAATGTCCAGGACCTGGAATTACTGTGTAACCTGGCAGTGAAAACACTAGAGTGCGCTTATTCGTTCGTGACTATCATGTGTAAAAAGCATGAGCACGTTGTGGTTGGAACGCATCCAGGATTTGTCGGAGCTGCAGTGCCACGGGAGCAAACTACGTGCCAACACGCGCTCATGTCGCCATATCCGTTCATAGTAGCCCACCACGAAGCTGATGTGCGTTTCCACAAAATGGGAGCTACATCCGCAATCCCGCAGAGATTTTACGTTGGGTTTCCGTTAAAAGTACCAGTTCTGGGTGGAAACCCCAACGATGAACAGTTAACAGTGGGGATGTTGTGCTGTATCGACTCGAAACCACGAGCCATAATTACACGGACTCAGTATGCGACGATGGAGCGGCTGGCTAGCACTGCTTCGTATTTTTTACTTCTGAAAAGTAGACAACTCTTGTGATACCCTTGAAGACAGAATATTGGAGTTGATCTTAACGTAAAGCCATAAACATGTTAGTTATGAGGAGGTTGCATTTCAGACAATTCGGGATTTACTGGTTTGGCACACAAAGTACCAGAAATCTGCATAAGAAACTACGAAAGAGTCCAGAAAAATTTTACGCTATCGCAATTCATCTATGGCTATTATACTGCACAAACATGAATAGAAACAGAAGCAGTCCAGTGAAGAACTTCACACTGAAAGAATCGAAAGCCTCGATAAAAATGAATTAACATTACACTGTGCTGAATTTGAGGCGACAGCACTTCCGTCCAAAAGAGGAATCATCATTCGGCGTTAAGCACGCGAGACATCAAGTATTCTTAGGTCGAGATGGACTTATCAACGTTGCGCAGCAAACTGGAGGACGCTGGACTTCGCGGTCGAGAAGTTATGGGAAGTTCGATCCTTTCATCCAGTACATCAACAATGCAAACCGAAGATGATCTCCAACAAAAAATAGTTAAACCCCCCAAAGTGCTTTCGGATCACGAAATGGTCGAACGAGCTCGAACGGCCCACAGAAGTGAAGATTTCACTATGTTATCGGCTGGACCAGAGGATAATGGACTCTGGAAGCGCGTCAAAGCGGTCGACCGATTCGTAGTTTTCCAACGACACGGTCCAGAAAGGAAGAGCGCAGTTAGTCTCGACGTCATGTGTATGGGTCGTGTAGACGCCAGTCTTGCGGAGATTTCTAGTATTCTTCGATCACGGTCTGAAGTCGAGCATAATGCAGCTATGGCGGGGCTGTATGCCAAAGATTTCATCTTTGGGTCGTACGAGCGCGAAGTATCTTGCACTTCTCCTCGAGGTCAATCATACCAAACAGACGACGATGACATTGTCGATGACAGCTCCGAACACCTTGCCATCAAAACAACAAGTTTCGCACGGACAGCGCTGTTTACGCGTAACGCACAATGGTGTTATTTCGACTACTTCCAGCGCAACAAGGAGCGCGATGGTTTCACCGTTATGAAGCGCGCGTTACCTGCTTCAGAATCAACGCCAGGACGAATTGTTGAAAAGCACGGTCGAGTCGACCAACTTCATGGTTTGAATGCTTCGTACCTCGTCGACAGACCTTCAAATGGAAAAGGACTACGTGTCGTGCTGCGCGTGTGGTTCGAACGTCTTGAGAGCGACGTAGAGCTGACTCGTGCTTCTACAAGAAGCAGCAAAAGGTTGTCGAGTCCAGAACAACATTCAAGTTTCAGACTTAGTTTGCGCTCTAAGTCAGCAGATTCCGAAGACACCAGCGAGTACAAAGCCAAACTTCGTCGTCTACTAGCTATGGCTAACGGCATCACAAAGCTTCCAGCGCTAGTCAGTCGTCGTCGGTTTGGGATTCAAATTCCCGCAGACCTTGGAGAAATTCGTGCCTCGAACACGCGATGTCCGTGCTGCACTCGCAGCCTGGCAGCTGTGAAATTGTCGTTGACGCTGGCAGTCACAGCTATCACAAGTCGAAATCTAACTTCTCTTAAAAAGGATACGAGACGCTGCTACTTGTGTGGTTATCTGGTTTGTGTGGAATGCTGGAGTGCTGAGCACATGGAGAGTAAAATGGGTCGTGTTGCTTCAATTGTAGCCTGCACTCGATGCAGAGCGAACATTCAAGCCTGTGACTACTCTGAAGTGTTCACAGAACAACATCGTGAACCACATCGAGTGGTCGAGGACTCGGACCATAAATCTACAGTCTCCTTACTGGTAGAATTCCTGTCGGCTTCTCTCATCACAACGTCAGGTAGTCCTGAGCATGCTGCGGTGATGAAAGTTATTCAAACCCTCCTCCGACAAGATGAAAGTGATCTCGACGACGACAGCACCGATGATGAGAGCGAAGGAGATAACAACAATACACATTTCCAAGATGACGACGTTATGGAGAAAGTTGGGCAACTTTTAAGTGATGATCAACAAATACCAAGTTTGGAGGCTTGCAAGCTCGGAAATAATGATCAACGGACGTATCCGTTAGATCTACCAGACAACCCTACTGCAGACGTGCCTCATTATCCCATTCCAAGCAATGAAGCAGATCGAATCGCAGCTGCAAAAGAGACTGGTTTGCTGGAACTCGCTAACTGTATCGCTCCTGAGAAATCATCGACAGATTTCTCCGGACCAAAACCCGACACTCGTGACCTCGAAGTGCTGTGTAAATTGGCTGCACAGATACTTGGATACCCACACTCGTTCATTGCGATCATGTGTGCTAAGCACGAACATTTTCTAGCAGAAAATCACCCAGTCATTGCTGGTACCATGGTGCCTCGAGAGCACACGACGTGTCAACATGCATTGATGTCTCCGTATCCGTTCATGGCTTCACATCATGAAGCAGACGTACGATTTCACAATTTAAACACGACCAAGCAACTACGAATCCGTTCGTATGTCGGATTTCCACTTACGGTACCAGTTGAAGGAAGTGATTCCGAGGTGACTGTAGGAATGTTTTGCTGCCTCGACACGAAGCCTCACACTGATATCACCCGAAGACAATATGCCACGATGAAGCGACTCGCTCGGATTGCTACAAGCTTCTTGCTACAGAAAGCTCATCAGGTGAGCCAAATGACACAATCCAGAGATGGCTACAGTACACTATGTAGCCATCTCGAAATGTGACAGGAATGCATAGCTCATTCATCATTCGTACCGTAGTTTGCAAATTAGGAAATGAAAATGAATAACCTGTATCATTCGATATTATGAAAGTAGAATTTGTTATTGAGAAAACCTTTATATTGCAACTCCCTTGTATATTCATATGACATAACATGGGATCTATTGAATGGAAATACAGTACTTGCATTCTCAAACACCGGCACACCAGTCGTCCACCCGTCCCGTGTTAAGAGACAACGTGACCACTTGCTACGCGCGACCTTCCTGCGTCTTCTAGAGCGCGGTTCCTCGTCAATCCAACGTCGTTATCTGCGTCTGCATCTCTTCTATGTGGCTCAACAGTCGTGATTTATCAGGAGATGACGACGGCGTCGCTGCACGCGATGGCATGTGGGGCTTTGCCGGTTCCAGTCAATCTGCGTCGCACGGGTCTATCGGCGCCTCAGGCTCACGTGCGCTCTGGAACCGCATGGAACCAGCCGAAGAAGAGCGAGAGGAAGAGGCTCTACCATCCTATTTGTCCTACCTCCAGCCGGCGTTCCGTCCAGCGCCCACGACGCCGACGACGCGCGTGCCGGCCGCACAGCCGCCCACGGGCTTCTACACGGCCAAGCGCGGCGCGCCGGGGCTGCCTACACCTTCTCCACCAATGCCAGAACCTGTAGTTACTACGCCGGCGGTCGGTCAAGTCGCACGTAAAAGTTCGGAACTCGCACAGGCTCTGGAACATTTGGTACTGGGCTCCGTTCAAAAACACCTCGGAGATGCCACGCCGGACAAGACACAGGGCAGATGCAGATGCTCCTGTGATAACATGAGAGTACAGATGCAGGAGATGGCTATACAGGTACAGGCGTTGCAGAATCAGGTGCTGGAGCTGACTAAAAACTCCATTCCGACGGCTATTGAGGTTGGACGAATAAACGTTAAAAACTCGCCGAGTAATGGCAACTGGAGTGCGAATGCACCGCCTTTCGTGCCTAAGCAACAGTACAAACAGCAGCCGTCACCTCCACAAGCTCCACCTCCTCCTGCGGTGGACCAGTCAACAGCTACAGTACTGAGTGACAGAATCTCGACGCTGGAAGGGAGACAGAGTGCATTCCAGTCGCAATTGGCACAGATTGCCAAGGTCTTAGGTATACCAACTGGAAAGCCTGGAAAACACAGTCCTGTCAAGCATTTGGTGCAGACATTGCGTGATGAAGTGGATGTCAAGGTGCAGCAAGCGACTGCAGAGGCGCGGACTGATCTGACGGCGGAGATTAATGCTGCTCTTGGAGATATTGCAACTGGAAAAGCTTCGGGAGATACACAAGAAGCGTTATCGTCAAATGTGGTACTTGCAGCGTTGGCAGGTGAACATGAAGCATCATTAGCGCGTTTGAGCAGCTCTTTTGAGGAACTGCTAGCTCAAGAGGCTCGACAGCGTGCAGCTTTGGAAGCTCGAGTTCGCTCACAGTTGGCACAACAAGAAGAATGGCTGCAACAACTTGAGGGGGCGTTTGGATCTCCTCATGACCCAGAACACGAGCAGGAGCCACGAAACAAAAGCTCAAATTCTCAGCGTGATGTGGAAAGCAAACTTATTGCTTTGGAACTGAAATGTGACGAAAGTCGCGAGCTCTGCAGACGCCTAGCACGATTACTTCCTGATGCAGGTAATTCAAGACACAGGATGCGACGTCGTGATGAAGAGGATGAAGAAGAAGATGGATTAAGCTGGCCAGGACACATGGTAGGCAGAGGATAGGTACGACTCAAATGACATGCTGTATTCTTCACTTGGTTATGTAGTTTTCTCCTTGTTCAGATCAACCTTGAGCTGTACCTGCAAACCCTTCATCTACACCAAATGATATACTGTGAGAGCAAGGCTCTGCATTGTGACGTACTGTGAGCTTGTGGGTTCGTGATGTGGTTTGCTGCCGATCCAACAGAGTGTTGCTACGTCAATTTGGTTAGTATCAAGTTTATTAAAGTTGTGCTGCAGGGTATGTCAACACCAACATGTATTGACACATACATTGATGCTCTCGTGGCTCAGCAACTCCTGCAAAGTTCCGCGTTTGTTGAAGCTAGCACGTGTTCATGACTGGAGCCCATGATTGATATTCTAGCGTTCGAGCTGCGAAGAATTCTCGTAGCAAGGTGACAAACGAGTTCCAAGTCGCTAACATCGACTTGGTGATCTAGTTGCATCTCACCAGGCTCGGATGGTACAAGTTGATCGGCAAGCAGAACAACGCGGTAGATTTGGAAGCTGATAGACGTTGGTCTTCGTTTCTTGGTATCGGGCAGCGGGCACTGGGTTCACTGGGTCATCGGGCATGCCCCACACGTAGCTGCGTCGGTCAGCATTTCCCAATTTACAAGCTTCCAAGAGTGGACGCTCGATTTCATCTCTCAAGAACTGATCCACCTTCGCCACTTCAATATCACAGTGCTGTTCAAGCATAGCAACGTCGTCCTCACTGTCTCGGAGCAGGGTACGAGCTACAGAGAGGACATTGGACCACTCTGTACTGCTGACTTGTGTTTGAGACAACAAGTCGGCCAAGAAGTTTGCGAGCCGTGAGATCGTCGAGTTTCCAGACGCATCTTGGACGGCACGGGCCGGAGCATGATTCTTGTCAACCGAGATATCTGAATAATTACCACTAGCTTGATATCGTCTACAAACGATGATTACAGCTACACCTCCGGCCATGGCTTCCACCCGTACGTTCCTTCAGTAGTCGATGAACACGAGATATTCACAAAGAAAACAGCGCCTTGTGTTTGTCGTCAGTGACTATTTGAGATAGCTGACGCAGCTACTGATAGTGACATTTCTACGGGTGACAAGCTGCGTATACAGCATGGACAACGCGGGTTGGAAACTTCGATGACATCAAAGTCAGCAGGAATTTGAAAACGAAAGCAACAACTGCGTACGGGTTCTGGAATCATTGTCACGCCTTGAGCAAGTACTAAGAGCCGACGAGTTTGACCTGGATCTCTGCTTGTTTGTCTGTCGAGAAGGATTGTTTTTCAGAACTTGTGTGAGTGGATGGATAAGAAATGTGATCGCTAGATAATAAGGGCATGTCAACTTCGTGTTGAATAACCTAACATCTTGGATCCAAGTCGACAAAGAACGAAGCTCTCAAGTCGTCCAGTTGGTCTACTCAATTTAGTGCTCCCGTCATACATGCCGGGGTTGGCTCATAACGTCCAAGTGCATCGAGTGAAATGTAAAACAATCGCGTTCACTTTTGCGCTGGAAGAAATCGGATAGCACCACTGCTCATTGCACCCGAGCAATGAAGATCGAGCAAACGTACTTGTTTTAATAGTAAAATTGTTCTCCGGAATCAATTTTCTTGATTATCGACAACATCGCCGCACTGCGTTCAAAAGACCCACACAGGAACCGCGACTCGGTGTACCTCTATCATGGCAGTGGTGTCTTCAGCTTCAGAATGTGGACACAATACTGGCAACCTCCTCAACTGCAACATCCAGACTATCAGCGCACAACACTTCGAACCAGTGTTGATTTCACTCGCTTCTACTCCACAAAAAGCTACGAAACTACGAAACGATCCAGAGCTTCGACACGTTTCCAGGACCACCAGCATTTGGTCATGCAGCATCCACTGCCTTGAAGCCGATTCGACTGTGGACATCTCGAGCACTTTTCAGTATAGCTATGTCTGACAGTGGCTTATGGATTTGACGGTACTTATCTGAAGCTTCACTTGACTGAGTGGCCACTGAACCAAGCGACCTCAGGTCGTCTTCCGGTGCTTCGTTTGATTGTGCGTTCGAGTTTGTGGACGGTAACTATGATGTTTATCTACCTGTTCTAGTATTCCACTCACCATTCTAAGGTTCATGATGGCTGATGTTTCTGTGGATAATCTGTTTAAGGAATGACGACTGCATGTATGTGCATGTATACTTGTTCTCTATCGTCGGAAGTGCTTAGTATGCTGGCTAGGCTGTCATGCAATAAATTATGGTTTACTGGAATGACTAAGATCAACTGAAAACGAGTTTTCGATGAAAAATGTTAAAGACCTGGCGTTACTGAGACTACATCTGCACGGAGACCTAATACTGGCGCTGAATTTACTACTCGTTTGGTAAAGAATTCAGCTGAACGCCTTCAATGCGTCCTGGTTGAGTTGTTGTTGAAGTTGTCTTCCCTTCAGTTGGATCAGTCTTGATGCTGCTTCCGTGAGCCGCTTCATGGTTACGTATTGTGAGCGCGTGAGCTCAGACCGAGCGGTTGAATCAATGCAGCACAACGTTCCTACTGGAATCTCCGTCTCAGAATTCCCTGTAACATCGAGCATAGGTACTGTGACTGGGAACCCAACGTAATATCGGATCGATAGAGCTTTGACGGCTGCGATCTCATGGAAACGTACGTCTGCTTCTGGGTGAGTCGCTACAAATGGCCTTGTGGTCATAACGGTATGTTGACAAATAGTTTGCTGTCGTGGTACAGCAGCATGGTGGAAACCAGGGTTTGTAGCAGCCAGAACGTGGTTGTGTTTCACGCCCATGACAGTCACAAAAGCATCGGTGCATCCGGTAGCACGTACTGCTAATTCACAGAGTAAGTTGAGATCACGTACATCGCACGCATTTTCAAATGAATCAGGGATGGATTCAAGTGGTGCGAGCTGGTACGCAAGTAATAGAAGTCCTTTCTCGTTGGCGACTTTAAGCCGTGCATCATCGTGACTTGGAATGACACTGGAAGGCACCATAGTAGCTGGGTCGTCCGGTAGGTCGATTAAATATTCACGTCGCTCAGCGCTCGCCAAGACACAAGACTTGAGGTCTGGCAGTTGGTTCTCGTCACTCAAAAATGTTCCAACATCCTGCACTGCTCCACTTTCGTTTTGATTATCGTTGGTGCAGTCTTCATCACCGTCAGTGTACGATCCATCACTTTCTTCATCTGTACTTTCACACTGTCGGAGAAGCATTCGAACGACTGCAAGTACAGCAGCACGATCTGCTGCATCAGTGGCGTTCATTAATGATGCTGCCAGGAAATCTGTTAGCAAAGAGGCTGCGGAGTCCTTGGGTTTATCTTCGACAACCTTCACTGGACCACGGTGGTTGCTTGTGTTGTCTGGGTCGCAAACTTCAGAGTAATCGCAGGCTTTCACGCAAGCACGACATCTTGTACACACGACAATAGCTGCCACACGACCAACTGTGCTTTCCATACACTCAGCACTCCAGCAGTCGACACATACAAGATATCCGCATAGATAACATCGTCTTGTGTCCATCTTGAGAGATCGAAGACTCCGTTTTGCGATGGCTGAAGCTGCCATGGAAAACGACATTTTCACTGGAGCAAGGCTGTGCGTACAACACGGACACCGTGTGTTAGCTGCCTGGACTGTGTCAAAATCTACTGGAACTTGAATACCAAAACGACGACGGCGGATTAGATCCGGAAGTCTTGTCATGCCGTGAGCTAGTGACAGTAGTCGACGAAGCTGTGCTTTAGAATCCGTTATTTCGTCAGAACTTGTACTCCAAGTGCTCGAAGTTGACAATACACTCAAGCCTGAGCTTCGTCGATGACTACTACTTCGACTTGACAAACTCCTGTCACTACTCGTCGTCGTCGAGTCCTCAATTTGCTTTTCTACTTCTTCAAACCAAGCGTTGTACACGACTCGAAGCCCTTTTCGATTCGGGAGTTGGTCGACCAAATATGACGCATTGAGTCCATGGAGCTGATCAACACGAGCGTTATTTCCAACCACCCGACCTGGAGTTGGTTCATAAGGTGGTAATGCACGTTGAGAGATTGTAAATCCATCTCGCTCTTGCTTCCGTTGGAAAAAGTCTGAGAAACACCACTGTTCGTTGCGTGCAAATATATTTGTACGCACGAAGCTGCTAGTTTTCACATTGAGTTGTTCACTTGTGTCGTTGAAAGATTCATCATCAGAATGTTGTTGTTGCTCAGTCGAGCAGGGGATATCACGGTCGAGAGATCCGAAGATAAAATTCTTTGCGTGAAGCCCTTTCATGCTACTGGCAAGGTCGATTTCAGAATTTGAACGAAGTACACTTGCCACCTCTTCAATACTAGCATCAAGTCGTCCTGCGCACATAACATCCAAGCCAGGAATCCGACTGCCATTGGGTTCAGCTGAAGACGGACGTTTGAACACGACAAACCGATCAACAGCTTCAACGCGTTTCCAAGGTCCACCCTTTTCAGGACCTGCTGAAAGTGCTATAAAGTCGACGTTCAAATGTGAAACACGAGCTCGTTCCAGCATCTCCGAGTCGGTTAGTGGTTTAAACAGTCTCGACATGTCAGCTTCAGACCCAAACTCGTCACTGTGTGTCGAAAACGATGGCGTTGCATCATAGTCACTGCTGTATTGAGATCCATTCCATCCTCTTTGACGACGCTTGTTTGCCTCTTCAATCATAATTCGCACTATGGCAAAGCTCATACGCGCGCTGAAAAAAGTTGTGGGGGAATGCCAACGTGAGAAGTTCCCCGTTCGTCGCACTTTTGGTACTGCGGTGTAAGAAAAGCTTTGGATGATGAAATGGGACGTTGGGGTACAAGCACGCGCAAGTGTGGTCAGCACAAGTAGAAGTTTCATTAGTAGCTAAGGGTGATTAGTACTAGGGATTTAAAAGGATAGACATCAACGTCTTGTTCAATTTCTCGTTCTCAGCCACTTTCGTCAGGCGTTCACTGGCCTGAAGCAGTTGAAGTGATGAAGGAAAAGACGAGAATTCTGATCACAAGTGCGTCGCAACAAGGCATTTGTGGGAAGACTCTGTAACTGTGGCCCAACGGTGCAGAGATTAATTGCAATGTGGCCTTGCGTGCTTGAAAATGCAGTTTTGATTTGCTTCGGGGCTTCCAACTGATGAACGCCATCGATTCGCAATGTCAAATATGGCGACATTCGTTTCTCGAAAAAGTTTGGTATTTGTTCAAGGTGCTAGTTCCGATCCGTTCTGGCCAGCAAGTGAACGGTGTCAATCTGTGGAACGGGTTGCTGTAAAATGTTTCATTGTAGTGAGGTCGGCACGTGAATCGCAACGTGTTGCATGGAATTCGAAGGACATCTGCTTAATTCTCGATGGTGGAAGGTACTTTTCGTATGGCGTTTGAAAAATGAATACAGTTGTTACCAGTCAAGCGATTAGCTCAAAATCTACGATTGAACAAGTGTTAATAGCACCACTGACCGTGCAATGGAAAACTTACAGAAAAATACATTTGTACAGCCAGGTTTGACTAGCTGGTACTTTGCTGTTGTTGAAGTTGTCGGGCTTTCAGCTGAATAAGTCTGGAAGCTGCATCCGCGATACGCTTCAAAGTGGTAAACTGCGAACGTGTGAGCTCGCAACGGGCTTGTGGGGTTACACAACACAGGGTTCCCACTGTCATTTCAGTCTCCGTGCCCCCGTTTGGATTCTCTATTGACACTGTAAGTGGAAACCCCATGTAACATCGCGTATTTAACGCTTTGATGGCTCCGAGTTGATGGAAGCGTACGTCGGCTTCTGGATGTGAAATCATGAATGGTTTTGAAGTCATGATAGTGTGTTGGCAGACTGTATGCTCTCGTGGCATAGTGGCATGAATAAATGCAGGGTTCGAGGATGATAAGATGTGGAGATGTTCAGTACCCATGATCGATATGAATGTGTTAGCGCACCCTGATGCACGCACAGCAAGTTGACACAGAATTTCGAGATCACGTGCATCACTCACGTTATCAAACGCGTCTGGAGGAGGATTTACAGGTGCAAGCTGCTTAGCGAGAAGCATTAAACCCTTGTCGTTAACGAGTTGAAGACGGGCTTCTTCGTGTAGCGGATATATCGTAGGTGGAACCATATTTGCCGGGTCGTCTGGCTGCGCGATGGGATAACCACGCCGCTCTGAATTGGCAAACTCACAGGATTCCAACTTCGGTAGCTGACCTGGATCGCTGAAATAGTTTCCAAGTTCTACAACAGCTACATTGTCTTGTTGAAGTTCGCTGAAGCCTTCATCATAGTCACTGTCACTGTCGGTGTTGCTGTCTGCACCACTTTCGTCTTCCGTTGCCTCATTTTCTCTAAGAAGAGTCTGAACAACAGATAGTATCGCTGCACGGTCTTCACCTGCTGGTGCATTCATCAATGAAGCTGCGAGGAATTCCGTCAACAATGGAGCTAAGGACTCGTTGTTGTCTTCAACAACTTTTACGGGACCACGTTTGTCTTTTTGGTCCGAAGCGTAGACTTCGGAGTAATCGCATGCTTGTACACTTGCATGACAGCGTGTACAAACCACAATCTCCGCTACACGACCAACAGTGCTCTCCATGTGCTCAGCGCTCCAGCAGTTGACACACACGAGATATCCACAGAGATAACATCGTCTTGTGTCAATTTTGAGCGATTGTAAGCTTCGCTTTCTCAAAGCTGATGCTGCCATAGAGAACGACATCTTGACAGAAGTTAAACTGTGAGTACAGCATGGACAACGCGTGTTCATGACCTGTATGTTGTCTAGATCTGCTGGTACTTGCAGTCCAAACCGACGACGACTAATGAGATCAGGAAGCTTGGTCATGCCGTGTGCTAATGACAGTAGTCGACGTAGCTGGGTTTTACCATCCGCTACCTCATTCAGAACATAGAAACTGGGATTTGACTCGATGCTCCCTGAACTTCGACTGCTTCGACTGGAAAAGCTCCACTCACTACTTTTTCCACATGATTCGATACTCCTAGCACTGAATGATGATTCTGTGCTTAATACAGAGCTTCGTAGTTGATTGCTGCTTTGACTTGACATGCTTTTATCCGTGCTAGAAGTCGAGCCTTCAATATTTATTGTCTCCTCGAACCACGCGTTGTACACGACTCGCAACCCCTTTTGCCCCGGAAGTTGGTCAACCACACACGACGCGTTTAGTCCATGAAGTTGAGCTACGCGAGCATTAACTCCAACAATTCGACCTGGTGTTGGCTCAAACGGAGGCAAAGCACGCTGTGATATCGTGAATCCGTCTTGTTCCTCCTTTCGCTGAAAAAAATCTGAGAAACACCATTGTTCGTTGCGACCAAAGAGTGTAGATCGTAAAAAGCTGCTAGTTTTGACTGTGAGTTGCTCGTTGGCGTCTTCTTCATTGGTATCGTCGTCTTGATTCTCAGGCTCCTCGGTCGAGCATGAAATTTCTCGATCGAGAGATCCGAAGATGAAGTCCTTTGTGAAAAGCCCCTCCATTAGATTGGCATGATCCGCTTCCGAATGTGAACGAAAAACACTAACAAGTTCCTCAAGATTAGCATCAAGGTGCCCAGTACACATCACTTCTAGCCCAGAAGGCCGAATGGTTTTGATATCTACCGACATTGGGCGTTTAAACACGACGAATTGTTCGACTGTTTCTACGCGTTGCCATGGACCGCTTTTTTCCGGTCCTGCTGAAAGTGCTATAAAATCGACATTCGTATGAGCATCACGGGCTCGTTCAAGCATTTCAACGTCAGCAGGAGGTTTGTAAATTCTTGATTCAGCTTCATCATTGTTACTGGGATGTGTGAAAGATGGTGGACGTTGTATGAAGGTGTTTTTACGAGAGCCTGAGTACTGAGAACCACTCCAGTCATTTTGACGCTTGTTCCGATCATCGAACATACCTCGCATCTTGGTGATACTGATGTGAAAGGATAAAGAGGTTCCCAAGTTGTGGGGACTGTTTCCGGTGCTAAAGTCCCTTAATATGAAATGCGAAGTGGGAGGAACCACAGCGAATGTGAAAGTGGTCAGTACTAGAGGAGTTACGAGAGCAGATAAGCTATATCAATCTCTATTCTAGCATGTGAACTCCGCTGGTACCGTTCGAGTGGTAAGATTTAATTGGTTAGGCATTATGTCCGTCCAGAAGTTGAAGAGAGGTGCTCAAAAAGACAACAACTCAACATCGATCCTGGAAGAAAATGCGTGGGATTCGGGTAGTTTCTGCGTGAAATTCAGATCTTGTCTTTAAGAGAAGAAATATGAGTATGTCTTTCTGTGAGGGAGTCATCGTAACTAACCTCGAACAGTGTGTTTACCTTTACTAACCAAGCTTGAAGGTGATGATCGAAATTGGATTTGAATACATTCCCAATGACGAAACAAAACATGTAGCGATTATCGTGCATCTATGTCTTCGTGAAGACTCGATCACGACACCGAGAATAACACAAGTATACCAAGTCGCAAATTCGAAACCAATTATTCGAGACTATCTCTTAAGATCTACGCAATTGTAAGCACCATCAAAGTATTTCGTCGTTCCATTCGTGCTCGAGTAGTGTCAGCGCGAAACTCCACATACAGTACACTGATTTTTGTGAGTCGCAAGTATTGTGCTCAGCATGTGGATAGTCGTAGTCTGTCCAAGCGGGAATCATGAACGGATATGGAGACATGATGGCGTACTGAAATGTCAATTGCTTGTGTTTCGAAGATGGGCGTACATAGCAACATGCACCGTGAAATCGTGGGTGTCAGACTTGAGTCCAGAGAGTAATGAAGAATCTGGCCAATGCAAATTACGTGGAGCTGGAAACAACATCATCTGAGCAATATGTTTGTAAAGTACATGATTCGCGAAGTTCGAAAATTCGCAAATGGACGTGTTTTGGGGTAGAATGGCACTGGGTGGTGAGTTTATTGGCACATCATCTTTATTATTCTGATCACATTTAGTTTGTCATAAGCTACTGAAAATGTGTGCAGAGTTGCTACAACTTTTCTGAGGGTGGATGAAACCCTAGATATGATACAGAAGGACTGTCTATCGGCCTGTCTGCTGTCAGCTTCTGACTTCGTGCCACTATTGTTGTTGATCAGACCAGAAAATGCGAAATAAGTATCGTTTCCCAGTCGCTCCTAAGAGTGCTAATGTTACATACGATTAGTCTCCATTCTGTAACAGGAGATCCCCACAGCAACATCAACCATCAATGGTAAGTGGAATACTAGAACAGGTAGGTAAACATCATAGTTACCGTCCACAAACTCGAACGCACAATCAAACGAAGCACCGGAAGACGACCTGAGGTCGCTTGGTTCAGTGGCCACTCAGTCAAGTGAAGCTTCAGATAAGTACCGTCAAATCCATAAGCCACTGTCAGACATAGCTATACTGAAAAGTGCTCGAGATGTCCACAGTCGAATCGGCTTCAAGGCAGTGGATGCTGCATGACCAAATGCTGGTGGTCCTGGAAACGTGTCGAAGCTGTGGATCGTTTCGTAGTTTCGTAGCTTTTTGTGGAGTAGAAGCAGGTGAATCAACACTGGTTCGAAGTGTTGTGCGCTGATAGTCTGGATGTTGCAATTGAGGAGGTTGCCAGTATTGTGTCCACATTCTGAAGCTGAACACAACACTGCCATGATAGAGGTACACAAGAAGCGCTTCTTGTGCTGGTCTTTTGCGGCGATGTTGTCGATAATCAAGAAAATTGATTTCGGAGAACACTCTCACTGTAAAAGCGAGTACATTTGCTCGATCTCAATTGCTCGGGCGTACTGAGCAGTCGTTCTGTAACCGGGTTATCGATCTACCGGTATTTACTTGTAATATTGCAACTTACTAACTCTTGGTACCAACAATACCGACCGGTACAATACTGGTATTTCGTTACGATCTTACATCATATCCTAGGAACTCAAAATGTACACTAATTACCTGCACTGAACTATACTCAGCAAGAAAATTTACAACGGCGTGCTGTAGCACGAAGAAGCTCTTTGAAAAAGGAGAAATGGCGTACTAAGTATTGCTTAGGGTTCGACTATCCGACAACACTGAATCCGCCATACCTATAGAATTCGCGAAGTAGTATTACATCGAAATCAATCAATCGTTTGGAATATGTATTACTGAAGCTTACGTGTATTTATGACCTGCGTGAGTGTTCACCAGCTCTAAGAAAGACAGAATAACAGTCGATAATCGAAAGCGATTGAAGATGTAAATAGCTTAAGTGATGGATAATTGGTTATCGTACATTTCGTCATATCTTGAATCTGATAGGCCAAAGGTGCTGTGTAGTGGGATACCAGTGAGTTGAAAATAAGTGTTGACGTCACGCCATGTACAACACGGTCAGACGATGTCGGCAACTTTAGTTCGTACAAGTATTGATACGCTCTTCTAAGCAAGAAAGCCTATAATGCTCAAGTCATATTGATGATCTAAGTGCTTCGAGCAACATCTAATCTGTTTTGCTAGCACTAATTTTCAACGTAATTTACTGTGGATGTTACACGATTTCCCGATCAAATTCAGAATTCTGTCGATCAATACAAGAACTACTCCAATCAATACAAGAATACCTCTAAAACATTTTACTTTTTAGATCGGATTAACTGCGACATCTTATCATGACCCAACGAGCATGTCCAATTTGTCCATATGAAAACTCAACATGTGTGCTGCTTCGGAATCACACAGCTCTGGTGCGACCTTAGTGGACATGGTGTACTTTGCGGCGCGAAGCTTGAAGTCAGCACGATGTTTAGCTTTTGTAATGCCCGGAGGGGGTCGAATAATATGGTTTCGATGGAGCGCAAGATACATCTTCACTCCCGACTTAAATGCGGGGAGTGTACATTCTCAATTGGATTAAGCTGGGTAAATAAGGGGAGAGTTTAATCAGCTGTACACCAACAAACAGTTGTGTTCCAGTAGCGACACCATGTAATCAACGTGCGATCTTCTCGCGGCGAGCACCACCACGTTGACTAAGAACCGGTGTCCAAGTATTCGCGTTGCTCGATTTACCCAACTACTTGGGGCCAAATACCACCTTTTTGAGTAGCCATCAGAACACGTGGACATTGATCTTCTGTGTAGCGCACGTATCTCATAGCTAAAGGTAAAAGGAACGTGGTGACGCGAATGGAACTGCTCGCAGTTCTACAATGATCGAGTACCTCTGAGAATTGGTGTTCATCCCATTCTCTGGATATTTATTTAATCTGGATATAAATATCCAGAGTTTCTGGCGAGGTCGCCAAGCCGTGGATTTCCTGCTAAAACACATATTTGAATACTTTAGTAAATACAGCTAACCTACGTGCTGCACATTTCATCTTAAACAGGAAATTCAACATTTAATTACCTGTTAGAGTTTATCTTAAAATGAGTGGATGTTGACGCAGTCGGTCAAGAACGACCTTCCGTCAACATTTACTAAATCGGACATTCATGAAACATTCAAGCAACAACGGTTTTGGTTATCATGTGGCATCCGGGTGGACAAAGTATCGTAGCAGTTCACTCACTCCATAGAAATCTCGTTACCTTAGTGGCGCTGCTCTCTCCATTATGCAGTCTTCATGGTCAAGTCTAACGGCGCCGATAAACCAAGACTTCATCCTAGCCACCTGTATAAACGCCGTATGCTAATCAACAAACCGACCTATGTTAGCTGTTAGAATTCCTGTTCTACTTCATATTGTGTGTTGCTAGTCTATTCACTAACTACCAAAAAGTGTCAAGGCCTTACAGTGAAGAAGATGATCCTCGTCCCTCTCCGACATCCAACTCGGAAAATTCCCCAACGTTCTTCATTTTACGTGGCAGGGGCGCGTGTTAAGAGCTTATCACAACTCTATCTGATGGCTCCACTAACGATGCAATTCTTGGAGTACTTTAGGCCTAGCAAAAGTGCACTGGCCGAGTGCGCAAGACTACAAGAGCTTGAAGGAAGCTAGTCGTCGTCAATAGGACTGTGTGCAACGAGTCAACACTCAGTTTTACTGAATCATCACGGAAGTGCTATATCCTAGGTTAGCTGTCGATTTGAACAGATACGGAACGGACCAGGATTTGGATCAGGCTTTCAGCTGCGTTTGGCAGTGAACGTAGAATTAGACTCTAGCCGGAAATCGATGGTAGTTCTCAGTTTCCAACAGGCGATGGACGACGCAGGTGCTGAGTTGCCGACGAGTGGCGGACGATTGCAAGCGCGGGTTCAAGGTTCCCCAGGTTCTGGGTGGCAGGAGCAAGAATCGGAACGGCCGAAGACCCGTCAAGAACGTACAACATGCATTTTCAAAGGCTATAAATATACGCGCTCTTGGGCTTCGTTAAAGAAAATCTCGTACCGTTGTTCGTCGTTTCGGCGTACTGGGTGCAAAGGAACTATGGAGTTCCGCATCTCGACAATGGGTTACTCGTGTGTACAACCGCATACATGCCATGACAAGTTGATTGCTAGTGGACTATCAGATGTCAATGAGGATATGAAGGCCATGGCAGATAGCTTGGCTATTGGTGACATCTCTCGACCTGCTAGGGAAATATGGCATGAGCTACGCAGCATCTTCTACGGCAATGACAACAACAATGTGATGCTAGGGTTGTCGGAGTCACAAGTAGTGAACCGCGTCTACAGAGCAAGGTATCTACACTTCAGTGGAAACGTGCATGGGTCAGTGGAAATTCCGCCACAATCATTGGCACTGAATGAAGCGGTATCATTCTTCCAGTTCCACTTTGTTTCAGCAAGCCGCATTGATGTGAATAGCCCAACACGCTTACTTGGGTGGGCTCATCCAATGTTGGTGAACTTGCTTCGCTATCACAACGTGTCGCTCTTTATTGACGGCACCTTTCGGTGCGTCCCACGCAATTTCCAGCAATGTGTAGTGTTCATGGTTCATGACCGTGCTTCGGGTCTCTACATTCCAGTATTTTATATCCTAAGTACGTCACGCAGTGCTGACGCGTATTGGGATATGATGCACTTTGTTTTGCAAGCAACAGACCAACAGCTTAGTCCAGCTGAAGTCGTCTGTGATTTTGAACCCGCTTTGGTACAGGCCGTGCAAACCCAGTTCCACGACGCCATTGTTTTAGGCTGTGTTTTTCATATGAAGCAGGCCTTGCGGCGCGCTATGAAAAAGTATGCTATACCTGATACTGAATGCAGTATAGCGATGACAAAAGGCGTAATAGATATGCTGACAGTCGTCAACCCAGATCACGTGAAGTCGCATGGGATGACTTGGGTTGAAATGGAAATGAAACAGCGCTGTAAAAAACAAGGTATTGCGTATTCGAATTCAAAGTGGGAGGAGTTTTGGTTGTACTTTGAGCGTACGTGGATTCTCGGATACTCGGTAGAGCTTTGGAATGTGTATGGCCTTGACAATGAGCTAGTTGCTCGCACCAATAACCCGCTTGAGCGCTTCAATCGGGTTCTCAATTCCCGCTTCCCCACCCCTCACCCCTCCATGGCCACTTTCGTGACTGTAATCAAGCAACTGTCAGCGGAGTATGATCAACAGCTTACAGACATACCTCGGAACCGTCGTCAGCGTGTAACACGCGAGACCATCGAGATTCCTGTTTCTATCGATCTACCCTAGGAGTTAGGGAATGCAACCACATTGGAAATTGCACTGTGACAGGTAGCAGTATCAGTAGTTGTGGCATCACGGAATTTCACCAGTACAGTCCATGAGTCAATCTAGTTGCATATTCTAGTAGAATTTAGATTTGCATTAAACTGTTAATGCCATCAACCCTCTGTCACGTACTGTTTAATTTGTGATTCTCTTAATAACGTAGTCCCGATCCAAAACCCGATCCGTTCCGTATCTGTTCCAGTTTCAAATCTACCATATCCTACCTTACCCAGCTAGCAAGCACAAAATGCGGACCCTATAGTAGGGGTGCCCGTGGACAACAATTGTATCAGTGTATCACTACCCAAGCCATCAACAAACGCTTGTTCAATTATTTCCGCCGCTGTGAAACATCCGAAATTCTAATCTGACAAATATCCAGAGCTTCTCCGGGCAACGCACGGCGTTAGTATATAATATTATGAAGGTTTTCTTGTATTGATTAGAGTAGTTCTTGTTTTGATCGACAGAATTCTAAATTTGATCGGGAAATGGTGTACCCATAGCCGACACAAGTAATATCACGTGAAATTTTGCTTTAGTCAGGATATCAAATTTATCGACTTCTCCGCTTAACTACGGAAATCTTTCAAAAACGATACGCACAAAGGAAATGCTTTCAAAAGGATTAGGCAAAGGAAGAAAATCAGAGGGGGTGTGAGGTCACCCCATAATTCTGAAATAAATTTCAGAGAACAAATGAACATGCGAAAAACAGGTACTATACACATATGTCCGTGTTCGTCGAATGTACCTTCACAGTTATGCACTTGATTCGCGGGTAATATATTCTAAAGTGAATCACCTTCGACTTTCCAGATTTAGTACCGCCGGATTCAAAAACTTTTAAGTGGTTGTTTGAATAGAACCTCTATTTGTGTTATCAACTAACCATAGACGAGTTTTCTTCTAGCGTACCGCGTTCGAGTTTCTCAGATACGTAGAACGCAGTGAGGCGATTGATCCTCCCACCAGCCCTGACTTCCTTTGAGTGGCGTTGTGGGGCTACCTTCAAGTCCTGGATACTTGAACACGCATCCTAGCCATGACGCTGTCTGAACCCAGCGTACAACTTGGCGAGTTCAGCTGACACAGCTTTGTTTTCCTTGACATTTTCCACGGAATAATCATATCTTTTCCATCTTCGGAAGACGTTATAGCGATACCAATCATTAGTCGCCATCTTCTCCAGCTTAAACGCTGCGAACAAGTTTGCCCCTCCCTTCCTCTCTTCCTCGTCGTGTTCTGGAAATTTGCCTTCGTCATCCGTAGTTTGGTGGTTTCGCCCTCGCCACCAGGGACATGCGAGGAGTGAACAACGTCCACGTTCAACACGCTGGTTTTACCAGCCTTTGACACTGCGGTTCCACTTGCAATGAGGACGGCCGCAAGAACCACAAGGGTTGCGTTGAAGAGACGCATGGCTGGATGGTGGTTGTTGGGTCTTGAGGACTGGAGGAAAAATTGCAGAATGAGAAATGCGGCTGTTGTAAGCAAATCAAAATATGCAGGCTCACCAATATAATCTATCTAAGGCATCTAGCATCTTCTGAGTTAACACATAGCGTTTAATACAATGAAGATTCATTGGACATGTTTGGGATAATAATGCTTGGGCGAATTTGCACAATTGCCGATTACTGTGTTACAGACAGCACGGTGTCTGTGACACAGTAATCGGCAATTGTGCAAATTCGCCCAAGCATTATTATCACAGACAGCACGGTGTCTGTAACACATATACAGTAATCTGCACCCGAACCATCGTATTCGTAAGAACAGTCGCTTATTCGTTGTAGTCTCACGACCGGATTGATACCGTTTTGATACAAAAACTAAGTCATTTTTCGTACCATACATACTTTAAGAAATGTTGCCACCCCCCACACTTAACACGAACTATTAACCCCTTGGGCACCAAGATTTTGGCCCAGTTTTCTCCTGTAGGCTACAAGATACGAATATACTTCAGTTTTGTATTTGCAGAATTTCTGGGGAGATTAGATTGAACCGACCCTACCTGCGTTTGAATAGTGTAGTATACAGGTTACTGGTGGTGAGAGTACAAGCTATATCCTGTACTACAGGCTGTAGGTGATACGATAGAAGTTGTCGGGTGGTGATAAGCGTGTGAGTAGTGTCCGGTCTATAGATCATTGCTGATTCTAGTACCAACGACTCGACCGCGTTTTCACGTATTTTTGAACAATTTTGGACTCATTACTCTCTCTATATTGGAAATTTCTTTTCCCCTCTATCACCACTACGCTAGCTACTGTTCGACTCATTGTCGCTTTCACCATGGGGAGCTCTACGACGATTTCGAACAACTTCAGGTGTGTCGGTACCGTTTCGCCACATTTGATGCCATATTTAACTACACGTCGCAGTGTTCACCATCCCATTTGGGTCATGTTGTCTTGGCCGTTGACATAGGTAGATGATGCCGCTACCGTGTGTGTCTGAACAAGTCCTGCACGGGTATGTCGTTTCCCAGGCTGTCTTGCGTTTCGCAGTAGCTTGTCAAAGACGTGAACGGTGTGGAAAGATTCGACTTGTTCTAGAACGTGCTAGAACGTGCTGATATGGGGTAGATGACCGAGGGCGTGCGTGTTATCGAGGTGTTCCATCGAACATCGTCTAAATAGAGAGATCACCCTCAAGTCACTTGGTCTGTCGGTGAGTGGCGTAACTTGGATATCTTCCATGAACTGGTCATGAATGGGATTTGGCCTGCGCGGGTATTTGTGAACAGTTGCGAGTAGATACTGTAGGTATTGACTAGCGCCATGTCTACTAACCCGACAAATATAGTGTGGTAGTACTTCTTGAAACGGACAGATCGATCGCTGAATGGAAAAGCGTTGAAATCGCTTTTTATCGTGGGTGGCTGCACCACCCATACCGTTGTTGTAGTCCCTAACTAGTTGAGGAGCTGGATCTTGGTCAATCTGCGCACCGTTACGTCGTCCTACCGTAGTCAATTCTGTTGAACCGCCCGTGGCCAAGTAGTAGATAGGTTTGTTGTCAATCCAATTGACCCTACCATGTTGGAGAACACGCCCGACTGAGCTATGCGATAAGACCCACGAGGCTTTTGACTTCATTCTTTATATAGACGAAGTCGCTGCAGAATCCCAATCGGTCGGTGCGGATATTATCCTCGTGAACCAACCCGTGAACCAACCCGCGAACTAGCGGTAATGATAAAAGCAATACGCTAGTATAGAAGCGGTCCGTAATGGTGAGTCGATTACGCTGGCCTTGGAGCACAATTTCTGTATTTCTTAGAACAGCGTTTTCAGATTGTAGCAGATCGCGCCAGCCTCCTTGCGTGCGACCTTGGTAGATTTCCGCTTTGTAGCAACAACCCGTATCTGAATCGCAAGTGATGTAACACTTCGTGCTCCATGGGTGTGGCTTCCCTCTCAAATACTGGCGCATTGGATTGTATCGACTTCGCATGGGAATCATCCCTTCGTCAAAAGCAAGTCGAAATCAGGCCCAACTGTCATTCCGGTTACAAAGTTGTTGTTGATAGCGTCGGCTACGGTCTGAATCTTCCATGTCTTTATCTGGCGCGTGCCAGGTGCGTTGTTGTCGCTAACGTGCAGATATCGAATGATTTCGTCGAACCGATATCTCGACATGAACTTGCCAAAAGTACCTTGCGGTACAGCACATTGAGCATTGGTAGCCCAGTGAGGAGAAAGACGTCACCAATGAGGACAGGGAGATCGAGCACGCAAGAGCTCAATGAATTTCACCAACTTCTATGGCTGTATCTCCTTAAACTTAGCCATGTTGCTTGCACGCTGAGCTGGGCTCTCGGGTTTGTGTAATGGATTGCGATCTCAGCGGCGCTGCCCAGGTGAGAAGGTGTGGTGTAGCCATTAGATTCTTATGCAATGAGAATCCAAATCTCCTTCGGTAGCATCAAGAAGAACAGACCTTCGAGATTGAGCCCTACAGACTCTGCTGTGTCAGTTGGTACTGCTGGGTGTTCGCCAAGTGGAGCTGCTGGTACTTGAAAGCGCCGACCTGTAACATACAGAATAAGCTCTTCATTAGAATATGTATGCTTTAGCTTTACGAAAAGTAGCTTACTTGTACTTTCCATATGAACATCCCAACCTTCACGTTTATGAACACGAAGATCAACGCACGACAAGTCTTTCGAACTTGCTGCCACGTACATCAGTCAGAGCAACTCCGCTTTGACGTCACTCGACTCGATGTCCTCGGCACATACGTTTCCATTACCGCCTTGATGAAGTTGCTTAGCGGCTGACTCGCTGTTGTCTTCCTATTCTCATTCGTATTAGCGTTGCTCATATCATCATCGACTTCGAAGTCCTCCTCATCGCCAGACTGTAGGACTGTCTGTTCTCCTTCATTAGCTGCTTCTCATTCGCTGGGACGGCCCACAGTTCTTGGAGGCGAATCCAGACGCAGCAAACGTCGCGCCGTTTGTGGTTGCGTTGATGACACCGGATCGACGCTTGGTAAATCCGTTGTTATCGGATGCTCGCTTGCACCATGAGAAGCGTTCGATTCTAGCAACCCGGGTAGGTACGGAGATAGGGGGCAAAGCGCTCTCCAATGGCTGAGGGAAGTGGATTGTCAAGCGGATGGCGACAGGCTGTTGACAGGAGGCTTGTGGTGAGATTCGAGAGCATCCACAGAACATGCGAGTTGATTTAGGCTTCTATACAATATTAGGATAAGTGCACGCACTTACCAGACTCCGGAACCACTAGTCCACTCCCAAAATACGTTTACGCGGCGTCCAGCATCGCGCTTCTCTGCCCACCCCTTCGGGGTATAATACTTCATTGTTGTTGATAATCCACGAGGCAACACGTGGCCCCGGCGTCGGGATGTTTCTCCACATCGCAGTAAACGTGAGTTCGGTAGTAATGGAGGCATTGGTCTCGCGTAGGGCTTTTCAAAACGAAACAGTACATGAAGGTGGCAAAATTAAACGACGCCCACCGTTATTGGAATCTAAACCGATTTCTTCCTCAGATGTATTTTGCTGGTAATCCCTGTTGGGTGTAGCATTATGCGCATCCTGTTCAAGGTCATGAACTGCTGCAATTTGGTGCGCTTCTGTGCATTCATGTCAGTATGTGTCAGTGAATCCCTGTATAGTCTCAACACGAAATTCAAGTTGTTTGTTCTCGATTTGCCGCGGTCTCTCCTGCTTCGCCTTAGCTCATTGATCAAACACAGTACGACTGGGTCAGTCTTCCTCCAACCAGCAAAAGCGAATGGCTTCCAGTACGGTCGTAGAGAATATACGCAACAACTTCTCTCATAGGCGTGGTTGTTTTTCGTCGCTCCTCTCTGCCGTCCTCATATTGCACAATATATCCCCACTCAGCCAAATCTCCCTCCACATTTTGATCGGTTTGATCATTACCCACACGTGGTCTTCCTCCTTGATCGCTGTTGGCGTTATTCTGAGTATAGCATTTTGTAAGTTCACCCAGACTCTCCATATGGATGGAGAAGAGAGTCCTGTAGTGGATCGTAGTGTGCATTGGTTTCGAAAATGCGATTGAACCCTCCTTGACTAGTGTACAGGATAACATCGCGGGGTTGTGCAGCACTGGCGTCGATGATAATTGCAGCGACCTCGAAAGCATTAGGTGTGTTATGGGTTCCTGGGGTTTTGTCCCGACCAACATGAAGTCGAAGAACACACTCAACTTCCGGAACTATTAGGCCTTCATGAACATCCCCTTCATGCTTACCCTCATTTTCCTGTCTCTGCACACGATCTGCATAGGCCATTTCTAAAGCTGGTCTACTACGTTTAATCAGAATTTCACGTCCGTGTAAAAACTGTTGTGCGTAGGGAATGTGCTGTTCCATGACTTCATCAATGCCGCTCAGGTTTTATGTACTCAATCCATCTGTCATTCGGATGTGGCTCGCCACACGCGCTGCACTGTCGGGGTCGTTTATATAAATCTGAGCAAACATTTGCTTTCCACCGGGGGCCGGAAGAAGAGATCCCATTCGATGACAAACGGTTCCCATCACGTGGAAATTGTAAATGCCTCTCCGCGTAACACTTTCATCAACTTGAAGTGGTTCGGATCGTGACTCCCCTATGGATGTAAATGCAATAGTATTGTTATAAGCACGGATAGACTGCATAAATGCCGGGTTGTTAAACAGTTGTCGCAGTTTCACTGGTCCTTCTCGGGGAGGCGGCAGTCAAATTTTACCACCCATGCAGCAGCATTTCCTTATTTCAGCATGGAATTTCCAAGCACCACAATCTGCGCCTGTACATCCATCTCCCAAACAGCCTCGAATAAACCGTGAAACGTAGTGGCATAGATTCAAAGTGTCTTTGCCGCGGACACTCAGGTATCACAGTCTTCGTGATTACCATAACCTTTTTTGTACTGACGGGATCGGCGCCTTAATAGCTCTTCTTCACGAATTTCCAGTCGCTCGTCTAGTGTCATTAACCTGCGTGATGTCGTCCTAGCATTGGTGTCACGCTCCCGAATTTCTCGACGATGTTCTTGGCTCAAACGGTTACGTTGAGAAGCCCTAGCAACTGCTTCGCCCTCCTGAATAACAGTGTGTTGTTCGCCGCTCATTTCACCTCGATCCGCTGCTCGTGCAACGGCATCGCGGCTCTGTATCATGTCACGTTGTTCGTCATTCATTTCAGCCCTGGCAACTGCTCTCGCTACTGTGTTACTAACATGTATCGCTTGGTGTTGTTCGTCATTCATTTCAGCCCTGGCAACTGCTCTCGCTACTGTGTTACTAACATGTATCGCTTGGTGTTGTTCGTCATTCATTTCCCTTCGTTAATCTGCGCGGGACGCGCTATTTAGCTGCTGTTGTGCACGTCATTCCTCTGGGGATATTTGCTGGTGTCGAGCTGCTTCTCGTTGCCGATGGATCGCCCGTGTTTGCCTGTCTTGGCTCCTCTTTGCAGCCTTTCGAGCGCAAGCCCTCTCACTGCTACAAGCTGCGAAGGGCTCATATCGAATCTTCTGCGGTAGGTTGTGCTACATAATCTACCTAAATCTGTTCGTGCACCTGTCGCAACAGCGCCATTTGGTATGGACTCCGTCTGTGCAAGCACGGAGTGAATATTGGCTGTATCGACGTGAGCGACGGCGGTAGAAGTGTCGGCGTTCCAGGAATTATTATATATTCCAACCACAGTAACATCGCCAGCGGCAGCAGCATTTTGTTCATTTTGCCGATGTACCAGTCGATTCAAAGAAGCTTTCTTAGCTCTCACTCTGCGCTTTTTATCCTCGTTTGATTCAGCTTTGTACGGCATGCAGAAAGCGTCTTCAATATTCATGATCGTATTGTACTTCCTTTATCTACCCATTGTCCGCACTATATATCCACGAAATACAGCAACCGTTTAGTATTATTGACTTCATCGGATTCATGACGGGGAGGTTTAAAGAGGTACACCTACATCTCAATTTCCTTTACTTTGTAACCATCTGTGCCCAGTTCTATCACTTTAGTGTCTAAATCTCATCCCATTACTT
The DNA here is from genome assembly GCA_008079305.1 of Phytophthora palmivora. Classification (NCBI taxonomy): domain Eukaryota; phylum Oomycota; class Peronosporomycetes; order Peronosporales; family Peronosporaceae; genus Phytophthora; species Phytophthora palmivora. The sequence goes on from VOQZ01001873.1 coordinate 93,027, forward strand.
AGTACTGGTTATATCTAACATGTTCTATAATTTTAACAGCACCTTTTAATAGGCTCCTTTATTATAATGTTTTTAATGTTTCCCCGCACGCACGTTACGAACCGGAACATCTATCCTCCTCGATGATCCGTGGGCAACACGCATGACATATTGGACCTTGCTTCTCTAGGCATCCACCTTTCTCCGTGTACCATGAGCTACACGGTACACAAATCAAGTTTCCAGGTCCTTGCTATTTAGCGTTCCACTATTTTACATGGATCACACGAAAAATAGATCTAGCTTTTGTATAGAATTATCCCGGTATAGCAGCTAATGAGATTAGGGTTAAAGAACAAAAGTGACGGGTTTGGCCAATCGATCGACACTAAAGTGATGGAAACTGAGCTCCAGATAATCCCTCTAAAAACATCCTACAGGAGTTTTATGATTTAAGGCAGTACAGTTTTCAGAGACTCTCGGCTGAGAGCAAGACTCGCCCCCAGTGCCTCGCAACACAGTAGTTGAGGAATTCGCGGTCGTATTTCCAGTAGTGGTGCATGTGCAGTACCAGTAATCGATAAAGCATACCACCTATACCGGTACGATGAGCAACGGAGGGTTCCTTACACCCGCTAGGATGGTCACACTGTGCCCGACCACGGACTCAAAGACGCACTCGATATTACTACCGAAGTGGGTCAGGTCCAAGTACCGACGACTAGTGGCAGACGGCCCGGTAATACCCGCTTTTATCGCCGTTTGTGCTGCCCCTTACCCTGGATTTGCTGTGAGACTTCCCACACCGCCGGTGGGCGGCATGGGCGCCTCAGCTTCGTGCTCTATGGGTGAGTGGGTACCACATTCAGAATACAATGTTGACGCTCAGTCGGACCGCCGACCCCTTGATGGCAGGTATCCAAGAGAAGGAAGCAAGCACCCTCAGTGAACGTATCCCGAGGAGCAGCCTACCTTGACGGAGCCGAATATCACCCAAGACACCCCGGAATCCAAGGTTTGCACAGTTACGATCACACCTGCACATGTAAATCCCAAGACTGTCTCCCATATCCTGAAAGTTCGATCTAATACCGGATACGAGGACGCCATCCGAAGTTACGCAGTACACCCTGAATGCCCGTACATCCTGAATGACAAAACACCCCGAATGACCAAGTGACTATCCAAGAACAAGACCGAAGATCAAGTACCGTAAATAAGGGCGATCATGCAAGGTCGTAAAAAAGAGAAATCAAGTCAATTCTTAAAAGTGGTTTGAGGTGATAAAAATGAATTCCGCACACCCATGGTTCCATCCCCCACGACCAAGTGTCACATTTCGCATTGCCACAAAGCGTCCCATTAGTATCAGCAATTAGCAGAAGCTGACTGCCCTCGAGTGACTTGACCAAGAGGTAAAGCTGAAAGATGTAGCAGCAGCGCGCAGCGTGGACCCTGCTACCGTATGGCGCTGGAAGAAGCTGCGCCAGGTCATTCAAGATGCTAAGCCAGATCGAGCCTATATCGGCGAGAAGAGGCAGACCTCTGCGATTTCTCCTGAAACAGAGCGAAGGTAAGTTGCCCGTGTGGTTTAAAACTTTATACATGACATGGAAGTTAAGGCTTTTTGGCTTGGATTAAACAAATGCGCTGTACTAAGTTCTACTGTGTGACTATTGCGTGTATCCGCTATGAGGTAGACTACTTCGACCTAGTCTACGCCGCTACACGTACTAGTGACGCGGTCAAGTTGTTCATATTTTGCTTTCTCCGTCGCAATCGCCTAACCTATCGCAGTATTATATATCGTGGTAAAGTTGCACGCGGGGAAATGCAGATCGTGGCGGATCACTTTGCAGCAGCAACAGTTCACCTAATTGAAAGCAAGGAGTTCCTATCGTCGGGAAGCGATGCTGCCAGGTACGACTTCGTTTATAATATGGACCAAACGTCTGTATGTTTAGACATGAACCCAAAAAGCACAATTGGATTTACTGGAGCGCAGTCAGTTGACGTAATTCAGTTTAAGTTAGAATCGTTGTTACTGTTGATAGCTATTTTCTAACTAAGTATAAGTATGTTCTCAATTTGTAGCTACCACTCCGGTCTCATTTAGGGCGTCCGTTTTCCTGTGTGCGTCTGCTACTGGGAAGAAGATGAGACCGCTCATTGTGTTCGCTTGCGTTCACGGCGCCGACGAGCACGACGGGTTTCGCGCAGAGCGGTCACGCTTCGACTGGGACAAGGCACATTTTACTGTACAACCCAAGGCTTATTGCGATCAGCGAGTGATGCAAGAATGGATAGATGGGGTTTGGAGTACTGATGGACAAGGTCCTAGTGTTTTACTACTAGATAGTTTAAAGACGCACAAGATGGACGGTGTTAAAACGTCTCTAGAAGACGAGGGCCATGCCAAGGTGGTGTATGTTCCTCCCGGGATAACCGGATTAGCGCAGACGATTGACGTTGCAGTCATGAAGCCGTTTGAGGATCGCTGCAGAGATCTGTACGTGAAGTTTGTGAGAGAAGATGGACTCTTCTCAACGTCAATCCAAACGTGAGGCAGGATTGCAGCGATGGTGGTGCAAGCGTGGGAAGAGGCCAAGGAAGAGAGTATTGTCAACGGGTTCTTAAAAGCTGGGCTTATCGCTATAGGACCCCGCGATGCAACTGGAGTGTTCGCCTCTCCAGAGCCTATGCGTGAAGGAAGTGTTGATGTTGAATAGAATGGAGTATTTTGTTCGAAAAGGTGTCGCGCTTAATGGTTTCGTTGTGTTGGCAAAAACGACACGCTGATAGAGTTTTTACGAAAGTCTTGCATGTTCGCCGTACCTTGCATGATCGCCGTGACATACGGTAGTCGATGATAAGTTCAGGAGGTCAGTTCGCTGACATTAGAGCAGAGTTAAGGCAGTGTGACCCGAAGGACACGCAATCAGATGACTACATGGTACAAGGGCCATACCCGTGCTGCCGATCCCAGATGAGCCAAGACAACAATGATGAGTGTATGCAGATCCAAGTTTGACGTGACATTTCAAGTATGCTGAGACCAAGTCCACCCGAGCGTGACCTCACGAAGTAAAGAAAGACCGCACAAGAAGTACCAAGACTACCAAGATTGAAGAAGATTTTAGAATGCCAAGGTAGAAGATAATTTTAAACAGAGTTTGATTTGTGTCGTGAAGCACAAGTGTCTTCGAGTTCGCTTCGTATTAAGTATTTTCGACGCATAGGCAACTGAGGGAGGCTGCCGTACTTTCCAGCACAACTTGTCGAGGATGGACTACCTGGAGGACCGCTCAAATTAGGAGGGCCCAAGAGTGAGGACGACCAAGGCCGCGCTAACCCCGTGAAAGCTCTCAACACGTTCAACTCGAATTAACTTGGGGACCAGTGGGCTTGAACACCCGGAGTGATCCAGTTATTTTATTTGTTAAGTTGCTAGTGGACACCCCAAGTGCCCCTTGCATTTCATATTCATTTCCCTGCAATCTTAGGAGGTTTGGTAGTGATCACCCCTAGAATTTGACTGTTGATTACTGTGTGTTTAGGAAAGACATTCTATTGTTTCCCTCGAGTATTTCGAGGGTGGTGCGCGTAGGGCATCCCGAAATTTACCTGTATTCCGGCGTGCTAACTAACCGACAGGCTGCATATTGTATATTCAAACTCTGTATTGTTTTAGGTTATCTTATGGGAAGAAGGTCTTTACTCGTGATCTCTCAACCCACATCCAGGTCTTCAAGAAAAAGACACATACAACCTGGAAGTTCTTACATTTTATGTGTGTCTATCTTAGGAATACAAACACTCGTTGAAACCCGGTACGTGGCAGTGGTGTAACCACACCACTTATAACAGAGTACTTCTCTGGTCCACCTTATTATGACCATTACGATAATATTGGCATAGCAGACGAAGTGGATATAGTTAGAAAGCACCGAGCATAGCATTCGAAAGCTCACGATACAGCGCATGCTTCTACCGTACTAACTGGCCCAAATGCGACCTTTTTAGAATGCTAATCAAGCTTTCCCCGGAGAGCTGTGAGGTCATGACAGAAAAAGTGTCGTAATTCTATCAAGTTTTAGCGATAATTCACCGCGCTTTTACACGAGCTCTAGGACTAGCTTGGCAACATCGCTGCACCCAGGAATAGCCTATAAAACGCGGTGAAGGCCTCCAAATTGATTGAGCCCTAACGAGGTTTTACTGTATATCGCTAAATCACAGCAGTAGACAAAGAGGGGAAGGGCGAAATTGTCCAATCATCGCGTAGTATGGGAATAGGCGACGAATTATTGTTACAACAATAGGGAAGTAGCCCTACACTGCGATTAGTGTAGCCTTATGCTACTGCACTATGGCCAACAAACAACGCTATTGTTGAGATGCCACGACACTTGCGAACACGAAGGAGGCTGCCTCACTTGAGCGCAATAACGGTACCTAATACTTGCTGTAGCGTTAAAAGTTCTTGTCTAACGTAGTAGCTAACCTCTGCAAATGAGGTCTTCACAGCTGCGATCAGGCCGTCCGTGTCGAACGCAACGACCACCTTGACGTGTGGCGAGAGGTCATGCTGGTTCTGGCGGCGTGGCATTCTAGAACTGGCTGTCGTGGCTTGGGATAGTTAAGATTAAAAGAACTGTGAACTGAGTTTCGAGAGCAGCTCAGATAGAATTGGTGGTGAAAGGGCGTCAAAAGTTATACTTGTCTAACCTTCAATTTAGGCGTCAAGATAACTAAATATTAACCAATCAAATGCCCTCACGTATGTTATGTATTCCACAAAAAAACAACGGAGAAGTAGTTAATTTGGTAATTTAACCTGTAAATAAAAATTGCAAATTTATTTTATAGTTTGCTCTATATAAGATTTGATCGATTCTCATTGGGTGGCTGAATCGTTTTGAAATAGAATCGATTCCGTAATTTCCTCCGAATTTTCATACCCCCACATTGGGATACCATAATGAAGCCAAGTCCCCTGGATAAGGATATGCTCCATCCGAATTTTCGTACCCCATTTGGGATGTATAGTGCAGTCAAGTGAATACACTGAGTATTCACGAAACGAATACTCTCAGAAATATCTACTTAGCATCCTACCCCTCATGTAACCCCGTTACAATATACAAGTCCAACTCGGCTAGTAAATTTCAAGACATTTGCGATCGGAGCACACATGTGCGTATCGATTGTTTATTGACGTATCGAAGCAAATCGTAATCCTTTACTATGTTTTAGGGACTAATTTGTCCGTTTTTAAGGGAATTCGTCAGTATTGTGAAATTCCCCCTTATTTAAGGTTTGGATGATCCTAACTCCATGGCCCATGAGCCAGTTGTCATTATTCACGGCGAAAATGATCGTGGTGCCAGGGGCTCCACCGCCGGACAAGGGAAGGTTGGACCATGTGCAGTCCCGTGTCTGCACCATGTGTCTGTCTTCTGCTCTTGACGGCTGTTAGTGGCGCTCACTTGCACGCGTGCTAACGTCGTCGGACGTCAAAGATATACCCCTGTACTTAAGCCTGTATCCATATTCGTCACACTACATTGATGTCTCCTGCAAAACAATCATTGATACTCCAGTCTGCAGCCTCCAGTATGGAGTTCGCTCACTGTGCAGATTCCCACCATCGGTGCTGCACTAAATTGCACGTTGTTCGTCTCTCTACTCGCGCTCCGACGACTGCCACAACGCCCGTCCAAGCAGACGTCGGTCAACGCGGCGACGAGAGGCGGAGCATACGTCACAGCAATGGCGTGCACGCTGCCGAGTTAACAAACGAGCCATTGTCGAGTGTCGAGGATTAACGACCATTCAATAGCGATTCACGAAGCAACGGTGAGCTCGCACCGCTGAGCAGAGACTTGGCATTTTCATCAGGCTCGCAGCACCGCTCCTCGAGCACTTGGCCACGGTGATGTATCTCTCGTGAGCCGGAGAGCGAAAAGCGACATAGTCGACCTCTCGCACTGGCGATGGGGCGATCGTCATGAATAGTCAGGCGTGGCAAAGTCACCTAGGGGTTACCCTCGACGCAAGAACATTGCGAGGATGAAGCGACGGCACACCGCGGATAGGGACAGACGGGTCCTGATCCCTCGACTTTACCTGCTTCCCGGCGTAAATCGTTTTCCGTCCATCATGTGTCATTCGCGAATCTGCACACTCGGACACAAGTCGAGACTTCACTTCCTTTCAAGGATTATTAACCATGGGCTGCGCTCAATCTACCACCGCTAAGGATCCGGCTGAGACCACACCAGCTGAGGCTACGCCTGAGGTCGCCGCCACGGAGACTAAGGCCGAGGAGACGCCGGTCACTGAGGAGGCCGCAAAGGAGGAGGACAAGACTACCGAGGAGAAGCCCGCTGAAGAGGCAGCCAAGGAGGAGGACAAACCCGCAGAGGCTGCTGAAGAACCCAAGGTAGAGGAGGCTACGGCTGAGGAGCCCGCTAAGGAGGAGCCCAAGGTCGAGGAGCCTAAGGTTGAGGAGCCTGCTCAGGAGGAGGCTCAGGTTGAGGAAGCCGCTACGGAAGAGCCCAAGGCCGAGGAACCCAAGGCTGAAGAGACCAAGGTGGAGGAGGTCGAGGAGCCTAAGGTTGAGGAGCCCAAGGCTGAGGAGCCTGCCAAGGATGAGGAGCCCAAGGCTGAGGAGCCCGCCAAGGAGGAGGAACCCAAGGCTGAGGAGCCTGCTAAGGTCGAAGAGGCCGCTAAGGTCGAAGAGGCAGCTAAGGTCGAGGAGCCGAAGAAGGAGACGACCGCATAAGTTACAGACAAGCACCATTGTGTTGTCAGCACGAGACGACCCACGAGAGCGTGCTGACACCTTCCTATTTTGCCAATAAACTCTGTATTTCCCGATCTTCCACTCGTGTCCTTCATTAATAAATCCTGCAAATTAACGGGAGGGTAAGGTTCAATGGATTTGCATCTAGATGTAGTTTTAACACTTTTCTATTCGGTTTCTTCGCCTTTGTTGTCGTATTATCGCTCAGTCGTCCACCCTTGTCAGTGTATTTTATAATACGACCCACCTATTTTCATGTCAATTGCATGTCATTTGCCATGTTGCCAGTTGCAATTTGCACCCTCTTGAAGTGCTCCATTCCTTTTCCGTGCGTAAATTTTTGCTTTGTCGAATACTTTTGTTGCGTATGACGTCAGTTTCTCCACTTCCCCATCCTATGGTCATTCCAGCTTCGTCCTCTCGCAGAGCATGGCGACTCGTGCCCGTGTAAACTCAGCGCTTCGTGCGCAGCACATGCCACCACATTTGCGTCACTTGGAAGGCAAATTCAAGAATTCTCGCGGTCAAAACTTGTCCTACTTGGCCCTTTTCCCTCCTGTCACTACCCCTCTACGTGCGGTAGTACTCTACCTTCATGGTATTGGAGACCATAGTCGCCGTTATTTCTACCTCTATGAGCAACTATGCAATGCTGGCTTCGGTGTCTTTGCTTATGATCTCTTGAGTCATGGTGCTAGTGACTCGGACCATCATGGTCTGAGGGCTCATAGTGCCAAATTCCACTATTTTGTGGATGATACGAACGAGTTTATCAAGATGGCCAAGACGGAGTTGTACCCTCAATTGTCACTGTCGGGGAGCCCAAAATGATCCTTTCGGGGATGTCTTATGGCACTCTTGTGAGTCTTCACACCATTTTAAGTGGCAAACATGCCTTTAGTGGTGTCGTGTTGGTCGCACCAGCGTTGCTGGTTGAAATGACAGCGGTACTGAGAGTACAGGCAGTTTTTGCTCGACCACTAAGTAAACTTATCCCAAAGGCGAGAATTGTGCCAGGAGTTAACGAAGATTTTCTGTGTAGAGATCAGGATTATCTCGATGATTTCAAGGCAGACCCGTTGACAGTGTCAGAGCCTGTGACGGCGAGAATGGGAGCGGAAACGTTGAAGGCCATGAGAGCACTGGAAGCGGACAAGAGAGTGGAAGAGAAGGACAGCACTTTGTGCAAGTTGCCTGTGTTGATGATGATGGGATCGAACGACAAGGTTACAAGCTTGGAGCTCGCCCAAGTGTTCTACGACCGTCTAGCTGCTGCTGACAAGGACTTTAAAGTGTTTGATGGTTATTTCCACGCACTTTTCGATGACCCTGAACGTGATGCGGTGTTTGAACACCTGGACAAGTGGCTCAAGAAAAGGTTTCCTCTTCCGGAAGGAGCGGAGATTGCTAAGATCGACGAAACGGAGGAAAATACGGAGTCCAAAGCCGAGCCTGCTGAAGTGGCCAAGGAACCGAAGGTTGAGGCTACGCCAGCTGTGGAAAAAGAGGAGAAGGAGACGAAAGTTGAAACTACACCAGCAGTGGAGATGAAAACTACGGCGGTGGAAGAAGTGAAGGTGGAAACGGTCGAGGTCTCTGCTGAGGAAACCAAGGTGGAACCCAAGGTTGAAACTACTCAAGCAGCGGAGGAGTCGGACAATTCTAACAAGAAAGAACCAGCAGTTGTGGAACCCAGCGAGAAGCCCGCAGAGACGGATGTGACTCCCGACAACACTGTCAAGGCGGAGAAGACTGATGTGGGTAGCGACGCCACGACGGCGGAAGCTACAGAGAGTGCGAAGGAGTAGGCACACTCCCGCAACGTGTCGCTACTACTGTACATGTGCATGGTAGACGAGCACATACCATTTCTTTTGTTCAAAGTAGTTGGCATCAACCCAGCACTTGATTGAAGTACAAGGTGAATATACAAGCTCTTACTTGACGTCTAGTTTCATTATATTCATTCACAAGGCAGTGAGATACTACAGTACAACCTACTACGTCTCCGACTATAGATACTAACCAAATACATATAGAGTCAATGGGATGGATGAACATCAATGTGAAGCGTTTGTGCGGGACAGAATAATCCTCCAGCGTTTAAATCCATGACCAAATTTGACGCAGTGTCTGAGAGAATCAAGGCCGTAGAATCGGTTCTTTCGATGATACCACCTCCAGACAGTCTCAAAATTGAAATCCTGCTGTAACGCGTGATCACAAGATGTCGAATTTCGTGATTTCCATGTTCGTTCGAGCTGATGTTCATGTTCGAAGCAACGTTCTAACGTATGACCTAATTTTGTGCATTGTATTGGTAAAAGACACTACCAAACCGTCTGAGATTCCTTGCAAAGAACTGAATTGAAGATTGCGTCTGTGTATTTCAATGACGTTCATCAAGTTCATAGCTCTCCAACTATCAACGATGGAACTGCTTACGTTAGTCGCTACAGCAGCCGTTCGACTCCGTGATTGGTCGAAAACCAGCACATGGCTACATGTACGTCATGCTAGATGAGCATCGTAATCGTTCACGCCTACCGAAAGGTGTCAACGGTATCACCAAGACAGACAATGGCCATCGCTGTCTTTGCCGCTTGGATGGCCTCAGTACATCTCACTTTTCAATTTGTCTTCAACAACTCCATCAACTGCAACACTTCGAGTCATTTACCTGTTGACAATGTCTGCCAACCTCGCCGACTACGAACTCTTCAAGCCACTGGAATTGGCACCAGATCTCACTCTCAAGAACCGCATGGTCTTCAGTCCGTGCACTCGCGCACGATCGGACATCAAGACACGTTGTCCGAATGAGGAGAACGTCAAGTACTACTCGGCACGGGCGTCGGCTGGTTTGATCTTGTCGGAGGGTTGTGCCGTGTCCGAGCAAGGTTACGGTTGGTACGGAGCTCCTGCATTGTATACGGATGAACAAGAGGAAGGTTGGCGCAAGATTGTGGAAGCAGTACATGCAAAGGGTGGTAAGATGTTCGTGCAGCTGTGGCACATGGGTCGCCAGTCGCATCCGTCGTTCCACCCGAGCAACGAAGTGGCTTCATGCTCGTCGTCGTGTTATTCTACGGGCCGAACCCACGACGCCGAAGGAACTGCTACGGGATTCCCCATGACTCGTGAAATGACACTGGAGGAAGTGCGTCAGGTGATCGAGGATCACCGCAAGTGTGCTGAGCGCGCCAAAGCTGCAGGTTTCGATGGTGTCGAGTTCCATGGCGCGGGTGGCTATCTCATCGATGAGTTCTTGCAATCGAGCACGAACAAGCGCACAGACCAGTACGGCGGCTCCGTCGAGAACCGCTTTCGTTTCCTACGCGAATTGATCGAGGCTGTGACGACGGTATACCCTGCAAACCGTGTTGGTGTGCGTCTATCTCCTAACGGAGTGTACGGAGGCATGGGCAGCGAGGACAACTACGAGACGTTCACGTACGTGATCACGGAGCTGAGCAACATGGGTTTGAGCTATCTGGCCACACACGACGGCTTCGGCTTTGGTCGCTCCGACAAATGCCGCGTGTTCACGGTCTTTGACCTCAAGACGTTGTTCAAAGGCCGTGTCATGGCCACTTGCAGCTACACGCGTGACCAGGCCGAAGGCGTGCTGCACGCTGGTGTGGCCGACTTCGTAGGCTTCGGTCGTCCGTTCCTAGTGAACCCGGACCTGCCGGAGCGCTTTCGCAACGATTGGCCCCTGGCTAAGCCGCTTCCGTACGAATTGTTCTGGAACGCGAAGAAGGGTCTTGAAGGCTACCATTTCCCGGCGTATGACCCGAAGAAAGCTGAGGCAGACAAAGAGAAGTTGGGGGACCCCGTAAATCCGTAAGTTTTGATTCTGTAGATTCGTGTTGCAGTGGTTTTTTCAAGCTTCTGCACCATCGAGCAGTAAATATCTACTTCAAGAAGTAATATACAGATACAACTACAACACCTTGGCAGTTTTTGTGAGTAGGACGTTTGGCCGATCCACTTTGACATCATGTTGTGATAAGGTAGCACTGGGCGATGCAGGAAATTAGTTTACGCTTGTAAATTGTGATCACGTGCGACGGCTATATCTACCAAATGTCCAGAATTACGGTTTTTGCTAAGACAACAAAAAAACACGGTTAGATGTCCGCAGCGAACCTATGTTAATTCGAGTAGACCTACTTCCTTTCAATTCGTAAACTATGTACTAATATATAAGTATCTGTTATCAAACCTAGAACTGTCTTGGATACAACCAACATCTTACTTCCCGCTTTCTGTCCCCAAAATCTCGCTTTACTTCGTAGGCATACGAACTCATTTATAATATCGAATTCCCAAACGGCTCAAATGGTAAACAAGCCTCAAACTCAAAACTCATTTTCTGCGTTTCATACCTACAAGAGTTGCCAAGGTGTTGTAGTTGTATCTGTATATTACTTCTTGAAGTAGATATTTACTGCTCGATGGTGCAGAAGCTTGAAAAAACCACTGCAACACGAATCTACAGAATCAAAACTTACGGATTTACGGGGTCCCCCAACTTCTCTTTGTCTGCCTCAGCTTTCTTCGGGTCATACGCCGGGAAATGGTAGCCTTCAAGACCCTTCTTCGCGTTCCAGAACAATTCGTACGGAAGCGGCTTAGCCAGGGGCCAATCGTTGCGAAAGCGCTCCGGCAGGTCCGGGTTCACTAGGAACGGACGACCGAAGCCTACGAAGTCGGCCACACCAGCGTGCAGCACGCCTTCGGCCTGGTCACGCGTGTAGCTGCAAGTGGCCATGACACGGCCTTTGAACAACGTCTTGAGGTCAAAGACCGTGAACACGCGGCATTTGTCGGAGCGACCAAAGCCGAAGCCGTCGTGTGTGGCCAGATAGCTCAAACCCATGTTGCTCAGCTCCGTGATCACGTACGTGAACGTCTCGTAGTTGTCCTCGCTGCCCATGCCTCCGTACACTCCGTTAGGAGATAGACGCACACCAACACGGTTTGCAGGGTATACCGTCGTCACAGCCTCGATCAATTCGCGTAGGAAACGAAAGCGGTTCTCGACGGAGCCGCCGTACTGGTCTGTGCGCTTGTTCGTGCTCGATTGCAAGAACTCATCGATGAGATAGCCACCCGCGCCATGGAACTCGACACCATCGAAACCTGCAGCTTTGGCGCGCTCAGCACACTTGCGGTGATCCTCGATCACCTGACGCACTTCCTCCAGTGTCATTTCACGAGTCATGGGGAATCCCGTAGCAGTTCCTTCGGCGTCGTGGGTTCGGCCCGTAGAATAACACGACGACGAGCATGAAGCCACTTCGTTGCTCGGGTGGAACGACGGATGCGACTGGCGACCCATGTGCCACAGCTGCACGAACATCTTACCACCCTTTGCATGTACTGCTTCCACAATCTTGCGCCAACCTTCCTCTTGTTCATCCGTATACAATGCAGGAGCTCCGTACCAACCGTAACCTTGCTCGGACACGGCACAACCCTCCGACAAGATCAAACCAGCCGACGCCCGTGCCGAGTAGTACTTGACGTTCTCCTCATTCGGACAACGTGTCTTGATGTCCGATCGTGCGCGAGTGCACGGACTGAAGACCATGCGGTTCTTGAGAGTGAGATCTGGTGCCAATTCCAGTGGCTTGAAGAGTTCGTAGTCGGCGAGGTTGGCAGACATTGTCAACAGGTAAATGACTCGAAGTGTTGCAGTTGATGGAGTTGTTGAAGACAAATTGAAAAGTGAGATGTACTGAGGCCATCCAAGCGGCAAAGACAGCGATGGCCATTGTCTGTCTTGGTGATACCGTTGACACCTTTCGGTAGACGTGAACGATTACGATGCTCATCTAGCATGACGTACATGTAGCCATGTGCTGGTTTTCGACCAATCACGGAGTCGAACGGCTGCTGTAGCGACTAACGTAAGCAGTTCCATCGTTGATAGTTGGAGAGCTATGAACTTGATGAACGTCATTGAAATACACGGACGCAATCTTCAATTCAGTTCTTTGCAAGGAATCTCAGACGGTTTGGTAGTGTCTTTTACCAATACAATGCACAAAATTAGGTCATACGTTAGAACGTTGCTTCGAACATGAACATCACTCGAACGAACATGGAAATCACGAACGGAGTCACAAGATGTCAGTGATCACGCGTTACAGCAAGGATTTCAATTTTGAGACTGTCTGGAGGTGGTATCATCGAAAGAACCGATTCTACGGCCTTGATTCTCTCAGACACTGCGTCAAATTTGGTCATGGATGTCAACGCAAGAGAGTTTTATTCCGTCCCAATAACGCCTCGCTTGAAGCTCACCGATGTAGGCCGTAATAGCATCAACAGTTAAAAGCAATAACTCACGATCTCCAAATGCATCTGCAACTGGTACAGCATAGACACGACACTCAACGTCCCAACGGTGTATGAAGCTCGAAACGGAAGTGGGTCCGTTGGCAATGTTCAACCAATGTCAAGCCGTGAATTATTTGTTTCGTAGGAACAGGGTCAACGGCTCAGGAAGTGGCTAGAGGTTTACGTACACGACATGTTTACACTACCAGCTTGAACACCTATCGACGGCAGCGTTCTTGACAAATAAAGTTGTAGAACAAGGCCGAAGCCGTGATCCAGCACGGAAGTCTATCGTAGTCCACCGCTCTTGGAATGCATTGGTCTAGTTGCCAGTCCGATTCGTGCCGAACTCATTGTGACTTCTCCGTATCAGACTGATAATGTCCGAGGCGCAGCTCGCCAGTAGTCCTGGCAATATGTCCACCACAACTTGTGATGCGCAGTGATGGCGGTAGGACCGCCAGCTTCGACTGAGACCACAGGTGTTCCTTTCAGCAGAGCAGCTGGATGCTCCATCGTCCTGGCATGTTCAGGGTGAAGACGTAGCCGAGTAAAGCAAGAGCTGTCATCCAGGGTGAATGGTTCGAGGCAACCCCTGAGCGTCTTTCACCTTGTCACAGCTCACAATTTCGTGCACTGTCCAAGTATTCGGTAGTGATCCTAGTGCGTCCTACGCAGCTTCCACTTCACTTGTTCGACCTTCGTAGTATGTGGCATGATGCGAGTGGATTTGGCGTCACAGGATCGACTAGGCGAAATAGTCGACGAACACTGTTCGTATTCAGAGATCGCTAGCCGTTTTCCTATCTTGACTCAAAGTCTGGTTGAGGTCGAGTTGACCTCAACCTCACCATATATTCCGATCTCAGGCTGAAGCGCGTTCGTCTGCAAGACGAGGCGTCCGCAACTTCTCAGCGGAGCCCATTGAACGGCATCGAGGAGGTTACACCTCAAGTCTTTCCACAACGTCGAGTAAAAGCCCCCACAACTGGTAGGGCGTCTCATTCTCGCGAGTCCCGCTCTCAATGCTGTAAAAAAGGTAGAACTGTTGCGTTCTGATCGACGTCTTCAGCGCACGTTCGGAACTGGCGATAAGGCGAGCACAACTTGGCGTTCTCAGCTTCCAGCAGGTTCAACCGAGCTGTCGTGACGTCTAGAGAGAGCAGGGGTAGCACAAAACTTGCTGAGCCCGCTGCAAGCGCACGCGCATTGTTCAATTCGACTCCAAGCACCAACACGTCTCCGTTTAACACATTCTCGGCCATCATCTGTCCAAAGATTAATGGCCCACCAGGCAGATGGTGTCCACTTCAATATGCGCGCCAATCAGAACTCGCGCTTCACTCGAAGGTCTTCGCCATGGGCCAAACGTTGGCCCAAAGATGACGTTGCAATTGAGACCGAAGCCTCTCGCAATGCATCGAGGTCTTCTGTTGGGTCAATGCACCACCGGGATGTTGAAGAGCTGCTGTGGACATGCACTCAAGCTGTAGCCGCTCCTGACGTCGACTTTAACAGACTCTCGAATTTATCGTTGGATCAATGGGAAACAGGGATCGGGAGGCGCAAGTACAGCAGACATGAGAGTCTCCGCACATTTTCGCGTCAACGCGCCATTCCAAACATCCCAGGAACGTCAGAAGTACTGGTTACGGGAGAAATGCAATGCAGTGTAGCTGAAGTCGCAGCACTGCTCTGTTGTCCTGGCGAAGGAAACTACAATGCCATTATGACGAAAATGCACGGACGCTCTTTTCAACGCGGCTTGGTAGTTCACAACTTCACTCCGACCAAAAGTGACAATCAGGAGGAAACAGACCACTTGGCACCATATCGATGCGTGAAAATGGCTTGTTTTGCACGACCACGCTTGGCTCTATTGGATACTGATGAGAGGTGGTGCTTTTTGGAGGAGTTCGCTCCCGTAGCACAAGATAGATTTACTTTATCTCAACGATCACTACGGCCAGCGGGACTACCTCGAGCAGTGCGTCCTCCGATTGAGCTTGTACGACGGGGTCATGGTATGGGATTTACACGCTCCAAAAAGCACACTCACCAACTACAGGGTCTGTCGATAGGTTACTCAGTTGAAGCGATCACTGGTCGACAGCCTGCTGCAGTACGAATTATTTTCTATGGATGCTGCTCTTCGGACCAAAGTGAAGGCGCAGATGTTGCTCAAAGGAGAATGAGACGCCTTGCTCGTGGAATTCTAAACCTTCCGGACCTCATTCGTCGTCGGCGACTAAGTGTGCAGGTTCCTGCTGATTCTTGGTCAATTGATAGACTGGCATCCAAGCATCCAACGTCACCTGCAGCGACGCAGTGTGTGGGATGTTCTCGCAAATTCCACAAGCTGCTTATCATCAAGAAGACTCGGTGTTACTTGTGTGCTCACTTCGTATGCTGGCGTTGCTGGGTCCGACAACCTCTGGATACTGCAAACGGCCGAAAAATCGCTGTATTGGTTTGTCCTCACTGTTTGGGCAGCATTCAGAACTGCAATTACTCTCATCTAGCAGCTTCCTACGTTTCAGGTCGTGGAAGCGGCAGTAGTGCCAGCACATCGAGTCGACTTTCTGGTGGAGAAGTTGGAGAAAGCTTCCGCAGTGCTCAGGTCTTAGCTGATGCCGACGATGCACCTGAACCAGGAAACGCTGTTGTGTCATACCTGGCAGAAGTTCTCAGTGACGAAGTCGAAGCAGAATCATCGTCCGAATCCGAGTCTATGATCGACCCAAAGGCTCATGCTGCAGCTAACGTGCTCCAACACTTGACGTCCGCCCTCGATGAAGGCATCAACCGTGTGATGGCTCATTGTTTTTGGGATACCGACAACAACACCAAGCTTGCACCAGATCTGAAACCCAACGTATCGTCCGCGCTGCAAAAGTTGCAAGCTCAATTTGCGAGAGAGTTATTACCTCTTGAGGCATGCATTCTTTCCAATGCTGTGACTCGAAGTTACTCCATCGATACGTCAGAAGGTGTTCCTATAGGCCCTATTCCTCCAAATGAAGTCCCTCGGTTGAAAGCGATCACTGAAGAGAAGCTTTTGTTGGCCAAGGGATCTGAGGAACTCAATCTGGTCTGTGAATTGGCGACACAGGAGTTGTCTTGTATGGCTTCGTTGGTGACGATTGTGGGAAAAACACTGCAGTACGTATTAGCCAGCAATTCTCCACTCTTTGAAAATGCTGAGCTGCCACGTGAGCATACACTTTGTCAACACCTTTTAATGGGCGATAGGCCAATGCTCATTCAACATCCAGAAGCAGATGTGCGATTCTGCAAGCTAAGTCTTATCGTGGACTTCGGGATTCAATTTTATGTGGGCTTCCCGATTTTCAGCGGCGACGGTCTCTCTGTAGTGGGGTCACTTTGCTGCCTTGATGTTCGTCCGCGGGATATGACGCAGTCACAGTATTCGACACTCTTGCATCTCACAAGAACTGCATCAAACATTATCACGGTCAAATGCCGCGAGCCCCGCGTTCTCAAACCTCTGCAGAAACGAGAATAACTACTATTCTCTTTCTCTTACTGTCATTTCATTTATGTTCACCAAATGGAGACGAAGTCAAACTTATGAAACGAATGCGAACTGCGAGCACAAGTGCGTATAAGCATTGGAAATAGCGTAAGTAAGCTGTAATGTATGAAGCTCGCATCCGTTCATCCATGTGCATCTACTACAACTTGTATTGCCTGTTTACCGGATGTAGTTCCGTGACTACGGCGTCGATGTGTCCTACTGTTCAGTTGTCCTGGATGTAACATGTAAGTTTATGCTTTCTGGTAGCTAGCTGTTCCTGATGCAGAATATCTGGAATGTTAGGTCTTCGGCTTCAAATAAGGCCAGCAATTTTGAGTTGACTCGATAACACAAAATTTACCAGCTAGCGCTAGAAGTTGATTGAATCGGCTGTGCTTCCCCTAACACTACAAACTTAACCTTGTTTCCTGGAGTTCAGTGCTCCTGTTTTGCTGAATAAGTCAGAAATTACTCTGCCACAGACTTATTGATATTTTCACCACTCTAGTATCGAGCGGAACCCCATGAGCATCTAGTAGGATAATTATGAACGCTTCGTGCTGATGACTAAAGCCTCAACAAGCAAGTTAGTGTGGCTGCTTGATTCACTACGAATCCATTTGACGGTTTGATCGTATACGCGACGTGAAAAAATCGCTAACTCAAAAGAAAGCCCGGGATCACGAAAGTCACCAATGCCCTGTTCGCGTTTGACTGCATGGCGAACGAAAACTTTCTGGACCGATTCCTGGTGTCCGTTCAAGAGAAGTATCTCAAAATACAATCAGTTGTTCATGTTCCAGTTCTGCGTCCAGCGCCCTGTTCCCATGATAAAAAAACTCCGTGATAGTGCTAGGATGCATCCAATAGTTGTATCTACAGCGACTTCAGGAAAGTGGGATAAGTGATTTATTACGGCAAACAGTCTTTCAAGAAGAGAAATAGGTGTGAGGCATAAAACGTAAACGAGCCTTTACCAGTCTTCACTGTCTCTTGTTTGCATTGTGGAAATTCTTTCTGGTTGCTTTACATCATGCCGCACTGTTCACAATAACCACAATGTTAGCACCTCAACTAGCAGTCTTAGGATAGGATACTTACGTTTCCAGAGGGAGGAGCCTCGTCATCCAGGAAGTCTGAGCGGAGGTCTGCCTCAATTGCGCGCACCTCCTCTTCGGGTAATCCTTCACTCTTCATGCTCACCGGAATATCATCAGACGTCCATAAGACGACAAAGTCGCCGTTCGGGTTCAGCGAGAACTTGTTGGCCAAGAAGGAGTCCTCACCCTTCTTGCGCTCGTTTTTCGCGTTCTTGTTTCTCTTACTTGAATGCACTGTTAACGTTGACTGTGGTCGCATCACATACGTTGCTGGAAAGCGGAAAGTCTGGTCCATCTGACCACGCACCACCCAGCCTCCAAGAGGCACTGGATCACTGCTAGTATTCTTCAGTACGATACGGTCCTTCTCCAAATTCAACGAAGCAATTTGCACCGCTGAAGACGAGGATGACATCGTTTCTGTTTCAATAACCGCACGCTTTACTCGCTTCGACGAAGTACTGTTGATATTCTCGCTTTTCCGCTTCCTTCCCTTTGTGTTGGGCGTCGTGACAGCCACACGACTTTCTTCGCGGTCCAAAATGCGACGGTACTTCATAATTTCGGCATCCAAGGCAATTTTGACATCCATGAGCTCATTAAATTCTCGTTCTTTCGACACCTTGGAAGAACGGAATCTCTCCAGTGTTTCCTCATAAGCCTTGCGGTCCTTCGTCGACTTTGACCGCACTTCACGGTAATCACGTTCAAGCTGAGCGACCTTCTCTGTAAGAGACTGGCGCGCTTTTAAACTCTCCTCGTAGTCATTCGCAGTTCGGTCTAGTTCCTTCTTAGTGCTCTCCAATTCCGCTCTCACATCATCCAGCTGGCTCTGCAAGCTACCTGATACACTATCAAAATGACTGCGAACTTCCATCTCCATCGTAACCAGTCGATCTTCCGCGTCTTTTTTCCACTGCGTCTGGGCCTCCAAATGCTTGGCCGCCCACTCACGCCTCAACTTCATAATTTCTGCATCTCTCGTTAAGTCAAAGTCCGCACTCTTCTTCTTCAGCTCGTCCAACTCCTGTTTAACGTCACTCAGCGCCGTCACATAACCACGATTGTCACGCTCCAGCACTTCAGTCGGCGTCGAGCCGCATTCAGCTGCGTCGTCTGCTCCGAGAGCGTCTCTTTGGCTGATTCCGCATTAGCCTTCTCTCTGTCAATCTGAATTCGCAGCGTCTCCACGAGAACTTTAGCTTCTCCTAGTTCCGTTTGCTGGGCTCGCAATTTCACAAGTTCCTTGTGTTGTTCCTGCTCCAATGTCTGCAGCTGAGCATTTTGTTCCATTTCATCGTCCAATTTCCTGTAAAGTGTAAAAACAAATATTATGTTAGTAAAAACATAAACACATTTAAAACATAAAATAACCCTACTTGCGGGTCTCTTCGAGTTCCTTGGTCAATCTGGAGCGCACACTGTCAATTTCTTGCTGCATACGCTGTCTGATTGTCTCCAGTTCTCGCTCAGCTGCAAATTTGGCTCCTTCCAGCTCATTTACGCCAAGTACATACATCTCCAGACGGGAGTTGAGTTTCTACATGGTAAAACCACAGTAAAAACATTGTTCAAACACATGTTAGTAACTGTTTTAGTTTCTTCGGCAATATGGGGTGGATTTCAGCGTGAAAGGCACGGCTGAACGCACCTGGAGTGAGGCCTTCTCCTCCATCCGCTTGGACTTGATCGGGGACAGCTCCGTCGGCATGATGGACTCGAACACGTGCGCGCTACTACGGACTGGCGCCAAAAGAGACACAAAAGCTTTCAAACTGGCGGACGAAAAAAGTGACTTGGAGCTTGTATGGGAATGTGAAGTGGCGCACATAAGTGAGACTTTACGAAACTAACGAGCGTATTTTCGGATCGGAGTCTTAGTATTGACAATGTTGTCGAAAATAGTTATTTTCGGCCAATCTTCGATCGTACGTAGTCGGATCGCATCGGTACTATCATACGCATTTTGGCTCCCGATTTTGTCAAATGCATACAAACGCTACGTGCATTTAAACGTAATTCTGTCCGGTCGGACGCACCCTATTTTGTCAGCCCTGTAGTACCTCGGACACACCCTATTTTGTCCTCCGGTCGTATTTGGTTCCCGATTTTGGCAATTGTTTACAAAACCCAAGTCAGTAGATAACAAATCATTAATGAAGCAACATTTATTAGGATTGCATTTCATGAATAGCAAAGTTTGTATTGATTCATTCAAACTTTCGGCTTTACGCAATTTATATTCATTGAAAATATCGAAAGGAAAATTACATATTTCACCAAATATATGCAGTCGTAATAATTGTGGAATTTAATAAATATTATTTTTAAGAGTGTGCTGGAAGGGGGTCAAGTTGAAGTCAACTTCAACTACCAGAACGGCTCGATAGCAGGCTCTCGAAACAGGTAATATATGCTCTCCTGTTTAGGAAAACACACTTTGAGAAAAAACTCTATAGTAAAAAAATGAAAACATTGCTGGTTGTAGAGATATTAATGAAAGAATGTTTGAAAGTCTTTTAGGAAGTTAAAAGGCTTGTGACAACTGGGTTTCCTCGTCCTCTTGAGCTGGACGGCGGTACGGAGCAGGACGCTGGAATGCTGATCGTGTGCGACGCGTTGACAATGATCGAACAGCAGGGGTTGCAAGGCGCTCGTCACGGCGTGTACGATACGCCTTCTGACTTCGTGCACGCTTCTCCTTTGCCTCATCGGCCATTGACTGGTAGCGCGCTAAGACGGAACGGTAGTGTGTGCTGTCCTCAGAGCGAAGTGGCATGTAACTCACGTGGTAGTTAGTTAGGGCAAACACAGGCTCGCTATCATGTCGAACCTGGTTTCGTTCCACTTGTAGGTCACGTACATCGCCTTCCACAACATGCACACTCGACCGAAAAAGTTCTCGACCAACACACGGTCGGAAGAGACGAGGCGGTTTCGGGCAACATCTTGGTGGGTTAATTCAGAACCACGAGGCTTCCGCTTCGTGCACGCTTCTCCTTTGCCTCATCGGCCATTGACTGGTAGCGCGCTAAGACGGAACGGTAGTGTGTGCTGTCCTCAGAGCGAAGTGGCATGTAACTCACGTGGTAGTTAGTTAGGGCAAAACACAGGCTCGCTATCATGTCGAACCTGGTTTCGTTCCACTTGTAGGTCACGTACATCGCCTTCCACAACATGCACACTCGACCGAAAAAGTTCTCGACCAACACACGGTCGGAAGAGACGAGGCGGTTTCGGGCAACATCTTGGTGGGTTAATTCAGAACCACGAGGCTTCCGCTTCGGTTGAATCGTTCGAATTGACCCCTCTGAGCCTTGGTACCCTTTGTCTACGAGTACGCCCCACTGCAGGGGGTGTTGAGCCCCACCTTCACCGTTGTCTTCAATCTCGAGCTCCTCCATGGTCTTCTGCAACATGTCCATGTGTACAGCCTTCCTATCAAGGAACATCGTTAAGTCCGACTTGGAGCCAGGTTCGTGGGGTGATAGGTCGATGGCTACACCCGGATAAGCCACCGAGCACTCGAGTTTGTACCCGTACATCTTGTGCTTGCCACTAAAGTAGGTTTTTTGCTCTGCAAACCGACCGCTTGGGCGATAGGCAGGTTGAAACTTTACGTCAGTTGCGTATAGTGCACACGGGTAGTTACGAAAGGTCCTTCCGTGCTCGCGTTGTTCCGTCATCGTTACTCGCTTCACGAACTTCTCAGAAAGTATAGGCTGAATAACCGTGAATAACTTGTAAATCATCTTTTCCAGCGTGTTTGGTTTCAATCCAAAGTCAACAGCATGCTTGTCCCAGGTATCGAAATGTTTTAGGACCACGAATCCCATAAACAAAGCGTCTTTAGCTGTCGTCTTACTTTTGCGGCCACGACCAAGATTCCACACGCCGTACAAGTCACCCTCAACAATGCTCCATAGTAGCTCAAACTCACTCTGCGTGAAATTTGTCATTGTCTTTAAAACGCGATTTCCACCTTGCAAATAGAATGAGTCCATGACAGGTGACTCAGACTCAACCACTTCTTCTTCAACGTAGTCAACGTAGGCTCCAAATGCGTGAGTGCTTAGCTCCAAATTCTCGTCTTCGTCTTGCTGTAGTAGACGCAGTCTTGCGACCACGTCCGCCGCTTCCATGATTTTTACGAACTGATTCATAGTTTACATGTTATTCCTGCTGAGAACTCTACACCAGTCAATATTTGGTTGCTAAGAACTTATGCTAGTAACATTGACCTTTTCATCATTTGCTGCATTCCATAATATTAGACTCTGCACATGATTTGCTTCATGTTCATACCGATGTGCAGCTGTGTTCTCTGAGTATTGCTGTAGAACATGTATCATAGCGCCAGTTGCTGCATGACTCCTGTTACTTGGATTGACCGCCCTAAATCATTATAATGTAAGATTTTCATCAGTAGCTCTAGTCGAATCGCACTTAAACGTAATTCTGTCAGATCGGAAATAATGGGTAAACATCATTTAGCATTAAAAGTATGAGTAGAGCTAATTAAAGGCAAGAAGTTTCCGTGAAAATGTCGGACGTATCGGCCGTTCCACTTTCACAGAAGTCGATAGCAGCTTTCAAACCTTCTTTGACAAGACACCGGCACTAGTGCAGTCCGGGAGGCCGTCGAGCATGTTGGACATGAGACCGAGACACTCGGTGAAGCTGCTATCGGAAAGTTCACTTGCGCTGCGAGGAGAAGAATGTGGAGTGAGTTTATTTTGCTTTCGCGCGCTAGCTACTGCTATCTCTTCTCTCCTGTGCGTCCCTCTTGTAGTTCGGTTGTCTAGCTAGCGTGTCGTTGTTGTAAGCCTTGTGGTGTCGTTTGTGCTAAGTATCCAAAGCACGATGCAGCGTTGTGAGGCGCTCACAGCGCGATGCAGCGTTGCCGCCCAGTTGAGCAAGCCGTATCGGCTCCTTCCAACAGCTGCAGTAGTCCGAAGCATCTGCAGTCGCCGTCATGTCTGGACATGAAGCAGTTCCGTCTGTCATAGCCTTATCGCGCAGATAGGTATCATCACGCTGAAGGATTGACTTTCTCACACGTCGCGCTAGCTGTCCAAGAATTCTTGGAGAACCACGTCTTCTTCTTCACTTGGTTGCAACTCACTATTGATGTACGTCGACAACGCATTGAAAATGACTTTTCCCACGTAGTTCAGAGGTAAAGGTGGATCTAGACGCCGAGTATTCACACGTGGTAGTGGAAATGAGAACATAAGAAACTAAGAAATGTAAAGCGAGATTGTATTATTAATGGACACACGAATGTCCAAATGTTCACCCATCGATGAATGCATGGTTAGATGAAAGACCAAAGTTAACAAATAATCAGCGTGATCCATGTCGCGCAGCTCGACCACCGCTAGCATACTCGCCGAGATGTATTGTCCTTGATCCCATTGTGCAGGAAACGCTCAGTGAAGACATTTGCTATGGTTTGCCCGCGCAGTATCACGAAAGCAGCATCAAAGTTGGTACCATTGAAAGCAGAGCCCGGCCATTTGCTGAGCCAAATATCAAAATCTCATTATCGATCTGAGAAAATAGTCAATAATGATTAGTTCGTAATGATTAGCCAGAAAAGATCAGCAATAATTACATTTGTCATACTTACGGTTGCAAACTTCTCATGCATATCCTGAGAAGAAATCCTGTGATTTATCTGAATAGCGTCTGTTGCAATGAATTCCCGGAAGCCTTGGGGGTAAGTTTGTGCTTGTGCGAGGTCGGTGAAGATACGCACTATCACACCTCGAGTAGCTGCTTGAACAATAGCATTAATAAGCTCTCGACATGAGATTATGTAAATACTAATGTCTAGTGTACATGTCGCATTCTCAATACATGTAACAACTCGCTGTAATGCGTCTGGTCCATCGGGGAGTCTCGGGCTGAAAAGTGCTTCAGCCGTGAGATCCCCTACTTCGGTTGTGTTGGTAGTAGCTGCTGGGGTCTGACTCGATGGAGGTCGGCCTCGAGGACGGGGTGCGAGATTATTGCGTTTGTTGTAGATCCGCCGAGCCCGAGAGGGAGTAATGTTGAATTGACGTCCAACAGCTGTAAAGTTGACTTGTGTATGTGGAAATTGCTCGTCGATGTAATGCAAGATCCTGAGTTTTGCATCAGGGTTGCGTGGCGCGCTCGATGTTCGTACATCCGAGCAAAAGTTGAAATGAGCATATAACTTAGAAGTAAAGCGTGAATTAAGAGTCAACGCCTAAAAAGGTCTGCACGCGTACACCAGTGCGACAGTTAAAGTTTTGTACAGAGAGAAGTAATCAGTAAAAAACGTCAACAA
>VOQZ01001874.1:0-16140 GCA_008079305.1 Phytophthora palmivora
GTCATACGTTAGAACGTTGCTTCGAACATGAACATCACTCGAACGAACATGGAAATCACGAACGGAGTCACAAGATGTCAGTGATCACGCGTTACAGCAAGGATTTCAATTTTGAGACTGTCTGGAGGTGGTATCATCGAAAGAACCGATTCTACGGCCTTGATTCTCCAGACACTGCGTCAAATTGGTCATGGATGTCAACGCAAGAGAGTTTTATTCCGTCCCAATAACGCCTCGCTTGAAGCTCACCGATGTAGGCCGTTAATAGCATCAACAGTTAAAGCAATAACTCACGATCCAAATGCATCTGCAACTGGTACAGCATAGACACGACACTCAACGTCCCAACGGTGTATGAAGCTCGAAACGGAAGTGGGTCCGTTGGCAATGTTCAACAATGTCAAGCCGTGAATTATTTGTTTCGTAGGAACAGGGTCAACGGCTCAGGAAGTGGCTAGAGGTTTACGTACACGACATGTTTACACTACCAGCTTGAACACCTATCGACGGCAGCGTTCTTGACAAATAAAGTTGTAGAACAAGGCCGAAGCCGTGATCCAGCACGGAAGTCTATCGTAGTCCACCGCTCTTGGAATGCATTGGTCTAGTTGCCAGTCCGATTCGTGCCGAACTCATTGTGACTTCTCCGTATCAGACTGATAATGTCCGAGGCGCAGCTCGCCAGTAGTCCTGGCAATATGTCCACCACAACTTGTGATGCGCAGTGATGGCGGTAGGACCGCCAGCTTCGACTGAGACCACAGGTGTTCCTTTCAGCAGAGCAGCTGGATGCTCCATCGTCCTGGCATGTTCAGGGTGAAGACGTAGCCGAGTAAAGCAAGAGCTGTCATCCAGGGTGAATGGTTCGAGGCAACCCTGAGCGTCTTTCACCTTGTCACAGCTCACAATTTCGTGCACTGTCCAAGTATTCGGTAGTGATCCTAGTGCGTCCTACGCAGCTTCCACTTCACTTGTTCGACCTTCGTAGTATGTGGCATGATGCGAGTGGATTTGGCGTCACAGGATCGACTAGGCGAAATAGTCGACGAACACTGTTCGTATTCAGAGATCGCTAGCCGTTTTCCTATCTTGACTCAAAGTCTGGTTGAGGTCGAGGTTGACCTCAACCTCACCATATATTCCGATCTCAGGCTGAAGCGCGTTCGTCTGCAAGACGAGGCGTCCGCAACTTCTCAGCGGAGCCCATTGAACGGCATCGAGGAGGTTACACCTCAAGTCTTTCCACAACGTCGAGTAAAAGCCCCCACAACTGGTAGGGCGTCTCATTCTCGCGAGTCCCGCTCTCAATGCTGTAAAAAAGGTAGAACTGTTGCGTTCTGATCGACGTCTTCAGCGCACGTTCGGAACTGGCGATAAGGCGAGCACAACTTGGCGTTCTCAGCTTCCAGCAGGTTCAACCGAGCTGTCGTGACGTCTAGAGAGAGCAGGGGTAGCACAAAACTTGCTGAGCCCGCTGCAAGCGCACGCGCATTGTTCAATTCGACTCCAAGCACCAACACGTCTCCGTTTAACACATTCTCGGCCATCATCTGTCCAAAGATTAATGGCCCACCAGGCAGATGGTGTCACTTCAATATGCGCGCCAATCAGAACTCGCGCTTCGCTCGAAGGTCTTCGCCATGGGCCAAACGTTGGCCCAAAGATGACGTTGCAATTGAGACCGAAGCCTCTCGCAATGCATCGAGGTCTTCTGTTGGGTCAATGCACCACCGGGATGTTGAAGAGCTGCTGTGGACATGCACTCAAGCTGTAGCCGCTCCTGACGTCGACTTTAACAGACTCTCGAATTTATCGTTGGATCAATGGGAAACAGGGATCGGGAGGCGCAAGTACAGCAGACATGAGAGTCTCCGCACATTTTCGCGTCAACGCGCCATTCCAAACATCCCAGGAACGTCAGAAGTACTGGTTACGGGAGAAATGCAATGCAGTGTAGCTGAAGTCGCAGCACTGCTCTGTTGTCCTGGCGAAGGAAACTACAATGCCATTATGACGAAAATGCACGGACGCTCTTTTCAACGCGGCTTGGTAGTTCACAACTTCACTCCGACCAAAGTGACAATCAGGAGGAAACAGACCACTTGGCACCATATCGATGCGTGAAAATGGCTTGTTTTGCACGACCACGCTTGGCTCTATTGGATACTGATGAGAGGTGGTGCTTTTTGGAGGAGTTCGCTCCCGTAGCACAAGATAGATTTACTTTATCTCAACGATCACTACGGCCAGCGGGACTACCTCGAGCAGTGCGTCCTCCGATTGAGCTTGTACGACGGGGTCATGGTATGGGATTTACACGCTCCAAAAAGCACACTCACCAGCTACAGGGTCTGTCGATAGGTTACTCAGTTGAAGCGATCACTGGTCGACAGCCTGCTGCAGTACGAATTATTTTCTATGGATGCTGCTCTTCGGACCAAAGTGAAGGCGCAGATGTTGCTCAAAGGAGAATGAGACGCCTTGCTCGTGGAATTCTAAACCTTCCGGACCTCATTCGTCGTCGGCGACTAAGTGTGCAGGTTCCTGCTGATTCTTGGTCAATTGATAGACTGGCATCCAAGCATCCAACGTCACCTGCAGCGACGCAGTGTGTGGGATGTTCTCGCAAATTCCACAAGCTGCTTTCATCAAGAAGACTCGGTGTTACTTGTGTGCTCACTTCGTATGCTGGCGTTGCTGGGTCCGACAACCTCTGGATACTGCAAACGGCCGAAAAATCGCTGTATATGGTTTGTCCTCACTGTTTGGGCAGCATTCAGAACTGCAATTACTCTCATCTAGCAGCTTCCTACGTTTCAGGTCGTGGAAGCGGCAGTAGTGCCAGCACATCGAGTCGACTTTCTGGTGGAGAAGTTGGAGAAAGCTTCCGCAGTGCTCAGGTCTTAGCTGATGCCGACGATGCACCTGAACCAGGAAACGCTGTTGTGTCATACCTGGCAGAAGTTCTCAGTGACGAAGTCGAAGCAGAATCATCGTCCGAATCCGAGTCTATGATCGACCCAAAGGCTCATGCTGCAGCTAACGTGCTCCAACACTTGACGTCCGCCCTCGATGAAGGCATCAACCGTGTGATGGCTCATTGTTTTTGGGATACCGACAACAACACCAAGCTTGCACCAGATCTGAAACCCACGTATCGTCCGCGCTGCAAAAGTTGCAAGCTCAATTTGCGAGAGAGTTATTACCTCTTGAGGCATGCATTCTTTCCAATGCTGTGACTCGAAGTTACTCCATCGATACGTCAGAAGGTGTTCCTATAGGCCCTATTCCTCCAAATGAAGTCCCTCGGTTGAAAGCGATCACTGAAGAGAAGCTTTTGTTGGCCAAGGGATCTGAGGAACTCAATCTGGTCTGTGAATTGGCGACACAGGAGTTGTCTTGTATGGCTTCGTTGGTGACGATTGTGGGAAAAACACTGCAGTACGTATTAGCCAGCAATTCTCCACTCTTTGAAAATGCTGAGCTGCCACGTGAGCATACACTTTGTCAACACCTTTTAATGGGCGATAGGCCAATGCTCATTCAACATCCAGAAGCAGATGTGCGATTCTGCAAGCTAAGTCTTATCGTGGACTTCGGGATTCAATTTTATGTGGGCTTCCCGATTTTCAGCGGCGACGGTCTCTCTGTAGTGGGGTCACTTTGCTGCCTTGATGTTCGTCCGCGGGATATGACGCAGTCACAGTATTCGACACTCTTGCATCTCACAAGAACTGCATCAAACATTATCACGGTCAAATGCCGCGAGCCCCGCGTTCTCAAACCTCTGCAGAAACGAGAATAACTACTATTCTCTTTCTCTTACTGTCATTTCATTTATGTTCACCAAATGGAGACGAAGTCAAACTTATGAAACGAATGCGAACTGCGAGCACAAGTGCGTATAAGCATTGGAAATAGCGTAAGTAAGCTGTAATGTATGAAGCTCGCATCCGTTCATCCATGTGCATCTACTACAACTTGTATTGCCTGTTTACCGGATGTAGTTCCGTGACTACGGCGTCGATGTGTCCTACTGTTCAGTTGTCCTGGATGTAACATGTAAGTTTATGCTTTCTGGTAGCTAGCTGTTCCTGATGCAGAATATCTGGAATGTTAGGTCTTCGGCTTCAAATAAGGCCAGCAATTTTGAGTTGACTCGATAACACAAAATTTACCAGCTAGCGCTAGAAGTTGATTGAATCGGCTGTGCTTCCCCTAACACTACAACTTAACCTTGTTTCCTGGAGTTCAGTGCTCCTGTTTTGCTGAATAAGTCAGAAATTACTCTGCCACAGACTTATTGATATTTTCACCACTCTAGTATCGAGCGGAACCCCATGAGCATCTAGTAGGATAATTATGAACGCTTCGTGCTGATGACTAAAGCCTCAACAAGCAAGTTAGTGTGGCTGCTTGATTCACTACGAATCCATTTGACGGTTTGATCGTATACGCGACGTGAAAAAATCGCTAACTCAAAAGAAAGCCCGGGATCACGAAAGTCACCAATGCCCTGTTCGCGTTTGACTGCATGGCGAACGAAAACTTTCTGGACCGATTCCTGGTGTCCGGTTCAAGAGAAGTATCTCAAAATACAATCAGTTGTTCATGTTCCAGTTCTGCGTCCAGCGCCCTGTTCCCATGATAAAAAAACTCCGTGATAGTGCTAGGATGCATCCAATAGTTGTATCTACAGCGACTTCAGGAAAGTGGGATAAGTGATTTATTACGGCAAACAGTCTTTCAAGAAGAGAAATAGGTGTGAGGCATAAAACGTAAACGAGCCTTTACCAGTCTTCACTGTCTCTTGTTTGCATTGTGGAAATTCTTTCTGGTTGCTTTACATCATGCCGCACTGTTCACAATAACCACAATGTTAGCACCTCAACTAGCAGTCTTAGGATAGGATACTTACGTTTCCAGAGGGAGGAGCCTCGTCATCCAGGAAGTCTGAGCGGAGGTCTGCCTCAATTGCGCGCACCTCCTCTTCGGGTAATCCTTCACTCTTCATGCTCACCGGAATATCATCAGACGTCCATAAGACGACAAAGTCGCCGTTCGGGTTCAGCGAGAACTTGTTGGCCAAGAAGGAGTCCTCACCCTTCTTGCGCTCGTTTTTCGCGTTCTTGTTTCTCTTACTTGAATGCACTGTTAACGTTGACTGTGGTCGCATCACATACGTTGCTGGAAAGCGGAAAGTCTGGTCCATCTGACCACGCACCACCCAGCCTCCAAGAGGCACTGGATCACTGCTAGTATTCTTCAGTACGATACGGTCCTTCTCCAAATTCAACGAAGCAATTTGCACCGCTGAAGACGAGGATGACATCGTTTCTGTTTCAATAACCGCACGCTTTACTCGCTTCGACGAAGTACTGTTGATATTCTCGCTTTTCCGCTTCCTTCCCTTTGTGTTGGGCGTCGTGACAGCCACACGACTTTCTTCGCGGTCCAAAATGCGACGGTACTTCATAATTTCGGCATCCAAGGCAATTTTGACATCCATGAGCTCATTAAATTCTCGTTCTTTCGACACCTTGGAAGAACGGAATCTCTCCAGTGTTTCCTCATAAGCCTTGCGGTCCTTCGTCGACTTTGACCGCACTTCACGGTAATCACGTTCAAGCTGAGCGACCTTCTCTGTAAGAGACTGGCGCGCTTTTAAACTCTCCTCGTAGTCATTCGCAGTTCGGTCTAGTTCCTTCTTAGTGCTCTCCAATTCCGCTCTCACATCATCCAGCTGGCTCTGCAAGCTACCTGATACACTATCAAAATGACTGCGAACTTCCATCTCCATCGTAACCAGTCGATCTTCCGCGTCTTTTTTCCACTGCGTCTGGGCCTCCAAATGCTTGGCCGCCCACTCACGCCTCAACTTCATAATTTCTGCATCTCTCGTTAAGTCAAAGTCCGCACTCTTCTTCTTCAGCTCGTCCAACTCCTGTTTAACGTCACTCAGCGCCGTCACATAACCACGATTGTCACGCTCCAGCACCTTCAGTCGGCGTCGAGCCGCATTCAGCTGCGTCGTCTGCTCCGAGAGCGTCTCTTTGGCTGATTCCGCATTAGCCTTCTCTCTGTCAATCTGAATTCGCAGCGTCTCCACGAGAACTTTAGCTTCTCCTAGTTCCGTTTGCTGGGCTCGCAATTTCACAAGTTCCTTGTGTTGTTCCTGCTCCAATGTCTGCAGCTGAGCATTTTGTTCCATTTCATCGTCCAATTTCCTGTAAAGTGTAAAAACAAATATTATGTTAGTAAAAACATAAACACATTTAAAACATAAAATAACCCTACTTGCGGGTCTCTTCGAGTTCCTTGGTCAATCTGGAGCGCACACTGTCAATTTCTTGCTGCATACGCTGTCTGATTGTCTCCAGTTCTCGCTCAGCTGCAAATTTGGCTCCTTCCAGCTCATTTACGCCAAGTACATACATCTCCAGACGGGAGTTGAGTTTCTACATGGTAAAACCACAGTAAAAACATTGTTCAAACACATGTTAGTAACTGTTTTAGTTTCTTCGGCAATATGGGGTGGATTTCAGCGTGAAAGGCACGGCTGAACGCACCTGGAGTGAGGCCTTCTCCTCCATCCGCTTGGACTTGATCGGGGACAGCTCCGTCGGCATGATGGACTCGAACACGTGCGCGCTACTACGGACTGGCGCCAAAAGAGACACAAAAGCTTTCAAACTGGCGGACGAAAAAAGTGACTTGGAGCTTGTATGGGAATGTGAAGTGGCGCACATAAGTGAGACTTTACGAAACTAACGAGCGTATTTTCGGATCGGAGTCTTAGTATTGACAATGTTGTCGAAAATAGTTATTTTCGGCCAATCTTCGATCGTACGTAGTCGGATCGCATCGGTACTATCATACGCATTTTGGCTCCCGATTTTGTCAAATGCATACAAACGCTACGTGCATTTAAACGTAATTCTGTCCGGTCGGACGCACCCTATTTTGTCAGCCCTGTAGTACCTCGGACACACCCTATTTTGTCCTCCGGTCGTATTTGGTTCCCGATTTTGGCAATTGTTTACAAAACCCAAGTCAGTAGATAACAAAATCATTAATGAAGCAACATTTATTAGGATTGCATTTCATGAATAGCAAAGTTTGTATTGATTCATTCAAACTTTCGGCTTTACGCAATTTATATTCATTGAAAATATCGAAAGGAAAAATTACATATTTCACCAAATATATGCAGTCGTAATAATTGTGGAATTTAATAAATATTATTTTTAAGAGTGTGCTGGAAGGGGGTCAAGTTGAAGTCAACTTCAACTACCAGAACGGCTCGATAGCAGGCTCTCGAAACAGGTAATATATGCTCTCCTGTTTAGGAAAACACACTTTGAGAAAAAACTCTATAGTAAAAAAATGAAAACATTGCTGGTTGTAGAGATATTAATGAAAGAATGTTTGAAAGTCTTTTAGGAAGTTAAAAGGCTTGTGACAACTGGGTTTCCTCGTCCTCTTGAGCTGGACGGCGGTACGGAGCAGGACGCTGGAATGCTGATCGTGTGCGACGCGTTGACAATGATCGAACAGCAGGGGTTGCAAGGCGCTCGTCACGGCGTGTACGATACGCCTTCTGACTTCGTGCACGCTTCTCCTTTGCCTCATCGGCCATTGACTGGTAGCGCGCTAAGACGGAACGGTAGTGTGTGCTGTCCTCAGAGCGAAGTGGCATGTAACTCACGTGGTAGTTAGTTAGGGCAAAACACAGGCTCGCTATCATGTCGAACCTGGTTTCGTTCCACTTGTAGGTCACGTACATCGCCTTCCACAACATGCACACTCGACCGAAAAAGTTCTCGACCAACACACGGTCGGAAGAGACGAGGCGGTTTCGGGCAACATCTTGGTGGGTTAATTCAGAACCACGAGGCTTCCGCTTCGTGCACGCTTCTCCTTTGCCTCATCGGCCATTGACTGGTAGCGCGCTAAGACGGAACGGTAGTGTGTGCTGTCCTCAGAGCGAAGTGGCATGTAACTCACGTGGTAGTTAGTTAGGGCAAAACACAGGCTCGCTATCATGTCGAACCTGGTTTCGTTCCACTTGTAGGTCACGTACATCGCCTTCCACAACATGCACACTCGACCGAAAAAGTTCTCGACCAACACACGGTCGGAAGAGACGAGGCGGTTTCGGGCAACATCTTGGTGGGTTAATTCAGAACCACGAGGCTTCCGCTTCGGTTGAATCGTTCGAATTGACCCCTCTGAGCCTTGGTACCCTTTGTCTACGAGTACGCCCCACTGCAGGGGGTGTTGAGCCCCACCTTCACCGTTGTCTTCAATCTCGAGCTCCTCCATGGTCTTCTGCAACATGTCCATGTGTACAGCCTTCCTATCAAGGAACATCGTTAAGTCCGACTTGGAGCCAGGTTCGTGGGGTGATAGGTCGATGGCTACACCCGGATAAGCCACCGAGCACTCGAGTTTGTACCCGTACATCTTGTGCTTGCCACTAAAGTAGGTTTTTTGCTCTGCAAACCGACCGCTTGGGCGATAGGCAGGTTGAAACTTTACGTCAGTTGCGTATAGTGCACACGGGTAGTTACGAAAGGTCCTTCCGTGCTCGCGTTGTTCCGTCATCGTTACTCGCTTCACGAACTTCTCAGAAAGTATAGGCTGAATAACCGTGAATAACTTGTAAATCATCTTTTCCAGCGTGTTTGGTTTCAATCCAAAGTCAACAGCATGCTTGTCCCAGGTATCGAAATGTTTTAGGACCACGAATCCCATAAACAAAGCGTCTTTAGCTGTCGTCTTACTTTTGCGGCCACGACCAAGATTCCACACGCCGTACAAGTCACCCTCAACAATGCTCCATAGTAGCTCAAACTCACTCTGCGTGAAATTTGTCATTGTCTTTAAAACGCGATTTCCACCTTGCAAATAGAATGAGTCCATGACAGGTGACTCAGACTCAACCACTTCTTCTTCAACGTAGTCAACGTAGGCTCCAAATGCGTGAGTGCTTAGCTCCAAATTCTCGTCTTCGTCTTGCTGTAGTAGACGCAGTCTTGCGACCACGTCCGCCGCTTCCATGATTTTACGAACTGATTCATAGTTTACATGTTATTCCTGCTGAGAACTCTACACCAGTCAATATTTGGTTGGCTAAGAACTTATGCTAGTAACATTGACCTTTTCATCATTTGCTGCATTCCATAATATTAGACTCTGCACATGATTTGCTTCATGTTCATACCGATGTGCAGCTGTGTTCTCTGAGTATTGCTGTAGAACATGTATCATAGCGCCAGTTGCTGCATGACTCCTGTTACTTGGATTGACCGCCCTAAATCATTATAATGTAAGATTTTCATCAGTAGCTCTAGTCGAATCGCACTTAAACGTAATTCTGTCAGATCGGAAATAATGGGTAACATCATTTAGCATTAAAAGTATGAGTAGAGCTAATTAAAGGCAAGAAGTTTCCGTGAAAATGTCGGACGTATCGGCCGTTCCACTTTCACAGAAGTCGATAGCAGCTTTCAAACCTTCTTTGACAAGACACCGGCACTAGTGCAGTCCGGGAGGCCGTCGAGCATGTTGGACATGAGACCGAGACACTCGGTGAAGCTGCTATCGGAAAGTTCACTTGCGCTGCGAGGAGAAGAATGTGGAGTGAGTTTATTTTGCTTTCGCGCGCTAGCTACTGCTATCTCTTCTCTCCTGTGCGTCCCTCTTGTAGTTCGGTTGTCTAGCTAGCGTGTCGTTGTTGTAAGCCTTGTGGTGTCGTTTGTGCTAAGTATCCAAAGCACGATGCAGCGTTGTGAGGCGCTCACAGCGCGATGCAGCGTTGCCGCCCAGTTGAGCAAGCCGTATCGGCTCCTTCCAACAGCTGCAGTAGTCCGAAGCATCTGCAGTCGCCGTCATGTCTGGACATGAAGCAGTTCCGTCTGTCATAGCCTTATCGCGCAGATAGGTATCATCACGCTGAAGGATTGACTTTCTCACACGTCGCGCTAGCTGTCCAAGAATTCTTGGAGAAACCACGTCTTCTTCTTCACTTGGTTGCAACTCACTATTGATGTACGTCGACAACGCATTGAAAATGACTTTTCCCACGTAGTTCAGAGGTAAAGGTGGATCTAGACGCCGAGTATTCACACGTGGTAGTGAAAATGAGAACATAAGAAACTAAGAAATGTAAAGCGAGATTGTATTTATTAATGGACACACGAATGTCCAAATGTTCACCCATCGATGAATGCATGGTTAGATGAAAGACCAAAGTTAACAAATAATCAGCGTGATCCATGTCGCGCAGCTCGACCACCGTCTAGCATACTCGCCGAGATGTATTGTCCTTGATCCCAATTGTGCAGGAAACGCTCAGTGAAGACATTTGCTATGGTTTGCCCGCGCAGTATCACGAAAGCATCAAAGTTGGTACCATTGAAAGCAGAGCCCGGCCAATTGCTGAGCCAAATATCAAAATCTCATTATCGATCTGAGAAAATAGTCAATAATGATTAGTTCGTAATGATTAGCCAGAAAAGATCAGCAATAATTACATTTGTCATACTTACGGTTGCAAACTTCTCATGCATATCCTGAGAAGAAATCCTGTGATTTATCTGAATAGCGTCTGTTGCAATGAATTCCCGGAAGCCTTGGGGGTAAGTTTGTGCTTGTGCGAGGTCGGTGAAGATACGCACTATCACACCTCGAGTAGCTGCTTGAACAATAGCATTAATAAGCTCTCGACATGAGATTATGTAAATACTAATGTCTAGTGTACATGTCGCATTCTCAATACATGTAACAACTCGCTGTAATGCGTCTGGTCCATCGGGGAGTCTCGGGCTGAAAAGTGCTTCAGCCGTGAGATCCCCTACTTCGGTTGTGTTGGTAGTAGCTGCTGGGGTCTGACTCGATGGAGGTCGGCCTCGAGGACGGGGTGCGAGATTATTGCGTTTGTTGTAGATCCGCCGAGCCCGAGAGGGAGTAATGTTGAATTGACGTCCAACAGCTGTAAAGTTGACTTGTGTATGTGGAAATTGCTCGTCGATGTAATGCAAGATCCTGAGTTTTGCATCAGGGTTGCGTGGCGCGCTCGATGTTCGTACATCCGAGCAAAAGTTGAAATGAGCATATAACTTAGAAGTAAAGCGTGAATTAAGAGTCAACGCCTAAAAGGTCTGCACGCGTACACCAGTGCGACAGTTAAAGTTTTGTACAGAGAGAAGTAATCAGTAAAAAACGTCAACAATGATTAGTTCGTAATGATTAGCCAGAAAAGATCAGCAATAATTGCATTGTCATACTTACGGTTGCAAACTTCTCATGCATATCCTGAGAAGAAATCCTGTGATTTATCTGAATAGCGTCTGTTGCAATGAATTCCCGGAAGCCTTGGGGGTAAGTTTGTGCTTGTGCGAGGTCGGTGAAGATACGCACTATCACACCTCGAGTAGCTGCTTGAACTATAGCATTAATAAGCTCTCGACATGAGATTATGTAAATACTAATGTCTAGTGTACATGTCGCATTCTCAATACATGTAACAACTCGCTGTAATGCGTCTGGTCCATCGGGGAGTCTCGGGCTGAAAAGTGCTTCAGCCGTGAGATCCCCTACTTCGGTTGTGTTGGTAGTAGCTGCTGGGGTCTGACTCGATGGAGGTCGGCCTCGAGGACGGGGTGCGAGATTATTGCGTTTGTTGTAGATCCGCCGAGCCCGAGAGGGAGTAATGTTGAATTGACGTCCAACAGCTGTAAAGTTGACTTGTGTATGTGGAAATTGCTCGTCGATGTAATGCAAGATCCTGAGTTTTGCATCAGGGTTGCGTGGCGCGCTCGATGTTCGTACATCCGAGCAAAAGTTGAAATGAGCATATAACTTAGAAGTAAAGCGTGAATTAAGAGTCAACGCCTAAAAGGTCTGCACGCGTACACCAGTGCGACAGTTAAAGTTTTGTACAGAGAGAAGTAATCAGTAAAAAACGTCAACAATGATTAGTTCGTAATGATTAGCCAGAAAAGATCAGCAATAATTGCATTTGTCATACTTACGGTTGCAAACTTCTCATGCATATCCTGAGAAGAAATCCTGTGATTTATCTGAATAGCGTCTGTTGCAATGAATTCCCGGAAGCCTTGGGGGTAAGTTTGTGCTTGTGCGAGGTCGGTGAAGATACGCACTATCACACCTCGAGTAGCTGCTTGAACTATAGCATTAATAAGCTCTCGACATGAGATTATGTAAATACTAATGTCTAGTGTACATGTCGCATTCTCAATACATGTAACAACTCGCTGTAATGCGTCTGGTCCATCGGGGAGTCTCGGGCTGAAAAGTGCTTCAGCCGTGAGATCCCCTACTTCGGTTGTGTTGGTAGTAGCTGCTGGGGTCTGACTCGATGGAGGTCGGCCTCGAGGACGGGGTGCGAGATTATTGCGTTTGTTGTAGATCCGCCGAGCCCGAGAGGGAGTAATGTTGAATTGACGTCCAACAGCTGTAAAGTTGACTTGTGTATGTGGAAATTGCTCGTCGATGTAATGCAAGATCCTGAGTTTTGCATCAGGGTTGCGTGGCGCGCTCGATGTTCGTACATCCGAGCAAAAGTTGAAATGAGCATATAACTTAGAAGTAAAGCGTGAATTAAGAGTCAACGCCTAAAAGGTCTGCACGCGTACACCAGTGCGACAGTTAAAGTTTTGTACAGAGAGAAGTAATCAGTAAAAAACGTCAACAATGATTAGTTCGTAATGATTAGCCAGAAAAGATCAGCAATAATTGCATTTGTCATACTTACGGTTGCAAACTTCTCATGCATATCCTGAGAAGAAATCCTGTGATTTATCTGAATAGCGTCTGTTGCAATGAATTCCCGGAAGCCTTGGGGGTAAGTTTGTGCTTGTGCGAGGTCGGTGAAGATACGCACTATCACACCTCGAGTAGCTGCTTGAACTATAGCATTAATAAGCTCTCGACATGAGATTATGTAAATACTAATGTCTAGTGTACATGTCGCATTCTCAATACATGTAACAACTCGCTGTAATGCGTCTGGTCCATCGGGGAGTCTCGGGCTGAAAAGTGCTTCAGCCGTGAGATCCCCTACTTCGGTTGTGTTGGTAGTAGCTGCTGGGGTCTGACTCGATGGAGGTCGGCCTCGAGGACGGGGTGCGAGATTATTGCGTTTGTTGTAGATCCGCCGAGCCCGAGAGGGAGTAATGTTGAATTGACGTCCAACAGCTGTAAAGTTGACTTGTGTATGTGGAAATTGCTCGTCGATGTAATGCAAGATCCTGAGTTTTGCATCAGGGTTGCGTGGCGCGCTCGATGTTCGTACATCCGAGCAAAAGTTGAAATGAGCATATAACTTAGAAGTAAAGCGTGAATTAAGAGTCAACGCCTAAAAGGTCTGCACGCGTACACCAGTGCGACAGTTAAAGTTTTGTACAGAGAGAAGTAATCAGTAAAAAACGTCAACAATGATTAGTTCGTAATGATTAGCCAGAAAAGATCAGCAATAATTGCATTTGTCATACTTACGGTTGCAAACTTCTCATGCATATCCTGAGAAGAAATCCTGTGATTTATCTGAATAGCGTCTGTTGCAATGAATTCCCGGAAGCCTTGGGGGTAAGTTTGTGCTTGTGCGAGGTCGGTGAAGATACGCACTATCACACCTCGAGTAGCTGCTTGAACTATAGCATTAATAAGCTCTCGACATGAGATTATGTAAATACTAATGTCTAGTGTACATGTCGCATTCTCAATACATGTAACAACTCGCTGTAATGCGTCTGGTCCATCGGGGAGTCTCGGGCTGAAAAGTGCTTCAGCCGTGAGATCCCCTACTTCGGTTGTGTTGGTAGTAGCTGCTGGGGTCTGACTCGATGGAGGTCGGCCTCGAGGACGGGGTGCGAGATTATTGCGTTTGTTGTAGATCCGCCGAGCCGAGAGGGAGTAATGTTGAATTGACGTCCAACAGCTGTAAAGTTGACTTGTGTATGTGGAAATTGCTCGTCGATGTAATGCAAGATCCTGAGTTTTGCATCAGGGTTGCGTGGCGCGCTCGATGTTCGTACATCCGAGCAAAAGTTGAAATGAGCATATAACTTAGAAGTAAAGCGTGAATTAAGAGTCAACGCCTAAAAGGTCTGCACGCGTACACCAGTGCGACAGTTAAAGTTTTGTACAGAGAGAAGTAATCAGTAAAAAACGTCAACAATGATTAGTTCGTAATGATTAGCCAGAAAAGATCAGCAATAATTGCATTTGTCATACTTACGGTTGCAAACTTCTCATGCATATCCTGAGAAGAAATCCTGTGATTTATCTGAATAGCGTCTGTTGCAATGAATTCCCGGAAGCCTTGGGGGTAAGTTTGTGCTTGTGCGAGGTCGGTGAAGATACGCACTATCACACCTCGAGTAGCTGCTTGAACTATAGCATTAATAAGCTCTCGACATGAGATTATGTAAATACTAATGTCTAGTGTACATGTCGCATTCTCAATACATGTAACAACTCGCTGTAATGCGTCTGGTCCATCGGGGAGTCTCGGGCTGAAAAGTGCTTCAGCCGTGAGATCCCCTACTTCGGTTGTGTTGGTAGTAGCTGCTGGGGTCTGACTCGATGGAGGTCGGCCTCGAGGACGGGGTGCGAGATTATTGCGTTTGTTGTAGATCCGCCGAGCCCGAGAGGGAGTAATGTTGAATTGACGTCCAACAGCTGTAAAGTTGACTTGTGTATGTGGAAATTGCTCGTCGATGTAATGCAAGATCCTGAGTTTTGCATCAGGGTTGCGTGGCGCGCTCGATGTTCGTACATCCGAGCAAAAGTTGAAATGAGCATATAACTTAGAAGTAAAGCGTGAATTAAGAGTCAACGCCTAAAAGGTCTGCACGCGTACACCAGTGCGACAGTTAAAGTTTTGTACAGAGAGAAGTAATCAGTAAAAAACGTCAACAATGATTAGTTCGTAATGATTAGCCAGAAAAGATCAGCAATAATTGCATTTGTCATACTTACGGTTGCAAACTTCTC
Source organism: Phytophthora palmivora (assembly GCA_008079305.1). NCBI lineage: Eukaryota > Oomycota > Peronosporomycetes > Peronosporales > Peronosporaceae > Phytophthora > Phytophthora palmivora. Next base: position 15,025 of record VOQZ01001874.1, read on the forward strand.
ATGCATATCCTGAGAAGAAATCCTGTGATTTATCTGAATAGCGTCTGTTGCAATGAATTCCCGGAAGCCTTGGGGGTAAGTTTGTGCTTGTGCGAGGTCGGTGAAGATACGCACTATCACACACCTCGAGTAGCTGCTTGAACTATAGCATTAATAGCTCTCGACATGAGATTATGTAAATACTAATGTCTAGTGTACATGTCGCATTCTCAATACATGTAACAACTCGCTGTAATGCGTCTGGTCCATCGGGGAGTCTCGGGCTGAAAAGTGCTTCAGCCGTGAGATCCCCTACTTCGGTTGTGTTGGTAGTAGCTGCTGGGGTCTGACTCGATGGAGGTCGGCCTCGAGGACGGGGTGCGAGATTATTGCGTTTGTTGTAGATCCGCCGAGCCCGAGAGGGAGTAATGTTGAATGACGTCCAACAGCTGTAAAGTTGACTTGTGTATGTGGAAATTGCTCGTCGATGTAATGCAAGATCCTGAGTTTTGCATCAGGGTTGCGTGGCGCGCTCGATGTTCGTACATCCGAGCAAAAGTTGAAATGAGCATATAACTTAGAAGTAAAGCGTGAATTAAGAGTCAACGCCTAAAAGGTCTGCACGCGTACACCAGTGCGATAGTTAAAGTTTTGTACAGAGAGAAGTAATCAGTAAAAAACGTCAACAATGATTAGTTCGTAATGATTAGCCAGAAAAGATCAGCAATAATTGCATTTGTCATACTTACGGTTGCAAACTTCTCATGCATATCCTGAAAAAATCCTGTGATTTATCTGAATAGCGTCTGTTGCAATGAATTCCCGGAAGCCTTGGGGGTAAGTTTGTGCTTGTGCGAGGTCGGTGAGATACGCACTATCACACCTCGAGTAGCTGCTTGAACTATAGCATTAATAAGCTCTCGACATGAGATTATTGTAAATACTAATGTCTAGTGTACATGTCGCATTCTCAATACATGTAACAACTCGCTGTAATGCGTCTGGTCCATCGGGGAGTCTCGGGCTGAAAAATGCTTCAGCCGTGAGATCCCCTACTTCGGTTGTTGAATTGACGTCCAACAGCTGTAAAGTTGACTTGTGTATGTGGAAATTGCTCGTCGATGTAATGCAAGATCC
>VOQZ01001875.1:0-91000 GCA_008079305.1 Phytophthora palmivora
TGTAATGCGTCTGGTCCATCGGGGAGTCTCGGGCTGAAAAGCGCTTCAGCCGTGAGATCCCCTACTTCGGTTGGGTTGGTAGTAGCTGCTGGGGTCTGACTCGATGGAGGTCGGCCTCGAGGACGGGGTACGAGATTATTGCGTTGTTGTAGATCCGCCGAGCTCGAGAGGGAGTAATGTTGAATTGACGTCCAACAGCTGTAAAGTGACTTGTGTATGTGGAAATTGCTCGTCGATGTAATGCAAGATCCTGAGTTTTGCATCAGGGTTGCTGGCGCGCTCGATGTCGTACATCCGAGCAAAAGTTGAAATGAGCATATAACTTAGAAGTAAAGCGTGAATTAAGAGTCAACGCCTAAAGGTCTGCACGCGTACACCAGTGCGACAGTTAAAGTTTTGAGAGAGAAGTTAATCAGAAAAAAACGTCAACAATGATTAGTTCGTAATGATTAGCCAGAAAAGATCAGCAATAATTGCATTTGTCATACTTACGGTTGCAAATTCTCATGCATATCCTGAGAAGAAATCCCGTGATTTATCTGAATAGCGTCTGTTGCAATGAATTCCCGGAAGCCTTGGGGGTAAGTTTGTGCTTGTGCGAGGTCGGTGAAGATACGCACTATCAAACCTCAGAGAGTAGCTGCTTGAACTATAGCATTAATAAGCTCTCGACATGAGATTATGTAAATACTAATGTCTAGTGTACATGTCGATTCTCAATACAGTACATGTTACAACAATCGCTGTAATGCGTCTGGTCCATCGGGGAGTCTCGGGCTGAAAGCGCTTCAGCCGTGAGATCCCCTACTTCGGTTGTGTTGGTAGTAGCTGCTGGGGTCTGACTCGATGGAGGTCGGCCTCGAGGACGGGTACGAGATTATTGCGTTTGTTGTAGATCCGCCGAGCTCGAGAGGGAGTAATGTTGAATTGACGTCCAACAGCTGTAAAGTTGACTTGTGTATGTGGAAATTGCTCGTCGATGTAATGCAAGATCCTGAGTTTTGCATCAGGGTTGCGTGGCGCGCTCGATGTTCGTACATCCGAGCAAAAGTTGAAATGAGCATATAACTTAGAAGTAAAGCGTGAATTAAGAGTCAACGCCTAAAAGGTCTGCACGCGTACACCAGTGCGACAGTTAAAGTTTTGTACAGAGAGAAGTAGTAATCAGTAAAAAAACGTCAACAATGATTAGTTCGTAATGATTAGCCAGAAAAGATCAGCAATAATTGCATTTGTCATACTTACGGTTGCAAACTTCTCATGCATATCCTGAGAAGAAATCCTGTGATTTATCTGAATAGCGTCTGTTGCAATGAATTCCCGGAAGCCTTGGGGGTAAGTTTGTGCTTGTGCGAGGTCGGTGAAGATACGCACTATCACACCTCGAGTAGCTGCTTGAACTATAGCATTAATAAGCTCTCGACATGAGATTATGTAAATACTAATGTCTAGTGTACATGTCGCATTCTCAATACATGTAACAACTCGCTGTAATGCGTCTGGTCCATCGGGGAGTCTCGGGCTGAAAAGCGCTTCAGCCGTGAGATCCCCTACTTCGGTTGTGTTGGTAGTAGCTGCTGGGGTCTGACTCGATGGAGGTCGGCCTCGAGGACGGGGTACGAGATTATTGCGTTTGTTGTAGATCCGCCGAGCTCGAGAGGGAGTAATGTTGAATTGACGTCCAACAGCTGTAAAGTTGACTTGTGTATGTGGAAATTGCTCGTCGATGTAATGCAAGATCCTGAGTTTTGCATCAGGGTTGCGTGGCGCGCTCGATGTTCGTACATCCGAGCAAAAGTTGAAATGAGCATATAACTTAGAAGTAAAGCGTGAATTAAGAGTCAACGCCTAAAAGGTCTGCACGCGTACACCAGTGCGACAGTTAAAGTTTTGTACAGAGAGAAGTAATCAGTAAAAAACGTCAACAATGATTAGTTCGTAATGATTAGCCAGAAAAGATCAGCAATAATTGCATTTGTCATACTTACGGTTGCAAACTTCTCATGCATATCCTGAGAAGAAATCCTGTGATTTATCTGAATAGCGTCTGTTGCAATGAATTCCCGGAAGCCTTGGGGGTAAGTTTGTGCTTGTGCGAGGTCGGTGAAGATACGCACTATCACACCTCGAGTAGCTGCTTGAACTATAGCATTAATAAGCTCTCGACATGAGATTATGTAAATACTAATGTCTAGTGTACATGTCGCATTCTCAATACATGTAACAACTCGCTGTAATGCGTCTGGTCCATCGGGGAGTCTCGGGCTGAAAAGCGCTTCAGCCGTGAGATCCCCTACTTCGGTTGTGTTGGTAGTAGCTGCTGGGGTCTGACTCGATGGAGGTCGGCCTCGAGGACGGGGTACGAGATTATTGCGTTTGTTGTAGATCCGCCGAGCTCGAGAGGGAGTAATGTTGAATTGACGTCCAACAGCTGTAAAGTTGACTTGTGTATGTGGAATTGCTCGTCGATGTAATGCAAGATCCTGAGTTTTGCATCAGGGTTGCGTGGCGCGCTCGATGTTCGTACATCCGAGCAAAAGTTGAAATGAGCATATAACTTAGAAGTAAAGCGTGAATTAAGAGTCAACGCCTAAAAGGTCTGCACGCGTACACCAGTGCGACTGTTAAAGTTTTGTACAGAGAGAAGTAATCAGTAAAAAACGTCAACAATGATTAGTTCGTAATGATTAGCCAGAAAAGATCAGCAATAATTGCATTTGTCATACTTACGGTTGCAAACTTCTCATGCATATCCTGAGAAGAAATCCTGTGATTTATCTGAATAGCGTCTGTTGCAATGAATTCCCGGAAGCCTTGGGGGTAAGTTTGTGCTTGTGCGAGGTCGGTGAAGATACGCACTATCACACCTCGAGTAGCTGCTTGAACTATAGCATTAATAAGCTCTCGACATGAGATTATGTAAATACTAATGTCTAGTGTACATGTCGCATTCTCAATACATGTAACAACTCGCTGTAATGCGTCTGGTCCATCGGGGAGTCTCGGGCTGAAAAGCGCTTCAGCCGTGAGATCCCCTACTTCGGTTGTGTTGGTAGTAGCTGCTGGGGTCTGACTCGATGGAGGTCGGCCTCGAGGACGGGGTACGAGATTATTGCGTTTGTTGTAGATCCGCCGAGCTCGAGAGGGAGTAATGTTGAATTGACGTCCAACAGCTGTAAAGTTGACTTGTGTATGTGGAAATTGCTCGTCGATGTAATGCAAGATCCTGAGTTTTGCATCAGGGTTGCGTGGCGCGCTCGATGTTCGTACATCCGAGCAAAAGTTGAAATGAGCATATAACTTAGAAGTAAAGCGTGAATTAAGAGTCAACGCCTAAAAGGTCTGCACGCGTACACCAGTGCGACTGTTAAAGTTTTGTACAGAGAGAAGTAATCAGTAAAAAACGTCAACAATGATTAGTTCGTAATGATTAGCCAGAAAAGATCAGCAATAATTGCGTTTGTCATACTTACGGTTGCAAACTTCTCATGCATATCCTGAGAAGAAATCCTGTGATTTATCTGAATAGCGTCTGTTGCAATGAATTCCCGGAAGCCTTGGGGGTAAGTTTGTGCTTGTGCGAGGTCGGTGAAGATACGCACTATCACACCTCGAGTAGCTGCTTGAACTATAGCATTAATAAGCTCTCGACATGAGATTATGTAAATACTAATGTCTAGTGTACATGTCGCATTCTCAATACATGTAACAACTCGCTGTAATGCGTCTGGTCCATCGGGGAGTCTCGGGCTGAAAAGTGCTTCAGCCGTGAGATCCCCTACTTCGGTTGTGTTGGTAGTAGCTGCTGGGGTCTGACTCGATGGAGGTCGGCCTCGAGGACGGGGTACGAGATTATTGCGTTTGTTGTAGATCCGCCGAGCTCGAGAGGGAGTAATGTTGAATTGACGTCCAACAGCTGTAAAGTTGACTTGTGTATGTGGAAATTGCTCGTCGATGTAATGCAAGATCCTGAGTTTTGCATCAGGGTTGCGTGGCGCGCTCGATGTTCGTACATCCGAGCAAAAGTTGAAATGAGCATATAACTTAGAAGTAAAGCGTGAATTAAGAGTCAACGCCTAAAAGGTCTGCACGCGTACACCAGTGCGACAGTTAAAGTTTTGTACAGAGAGAAGTAATCAGTAAAAAACGTCAACAATGATTAGTTCGTAATGATTAGCCAGAAAAGATCAGCAATAATTGCATTTGTCATACTTACGGTTGCAAACTTCTCATGCATATCCTGAGAAGAAATCCTGTGATTTATCTGAATAGCGTCTGTTGCAATGAATTCCCGGAAGCCTTGGGGGTAAGTTTGTGCTTGTGCGAGGTCGGTGAAGATACGCACTATCACACCTCGAGTAGCTGCTTGAACTATAGCATTAATAAGCTCTCGACATGAGATTATGTAAATACTAATGTCTAGTGTACATGTCGCATTCTCAATACATGTAACAACTCGCTGTAATGCGTCTGGTCCATCGGGGAGTCTCGGGCTGAAAAGCGCTTCAGCCGTGAGATCCCCTACTTCGGTTGTGTTGGTAGTAGCTGCTGGGGTCTGACTCGATGGAGGTCGGCCTCGAGGACGGGGTACGAGATTATTGCGTTTGTTGTAGATCCGCCGAGCTCGAGAGGGAGTAATGTTGAATTGACGTCCAACAGCTGTAAAGTTGACTTGTGTATGTGGAAATTGCTCGTCGATGTAATGCAAGATCCTGAGTTTTGCATCAGGGTTGCGTGGCGCGCTCGATGTTCGTACATCCGAGCAAAAGTTGAAATGAGCATATAACTTAGAAGTAAAGCGTGAATTAAGAGTCAACGCCTAAAAGGTCTGCACGCGTACACCAGTGCGACAGTTAAAGTTTTGTACAGAGAGAAGTAATCAGCAAAGAACGTCATATGACGTTATAACGTCTAGCTTTACGAAACTAATACATGTAGCGTCATCATCTCCTATGAGGTAGAAAGAAACTATTAGGTGAAGTTTGTCCAGTTGTTCACGCTTAAAGAAGAAGTTTTACTTTATCACAGGGGACTAAGTGTAGCATATACTATACATTTTGTGTAATGTATTCACCAGCAAAGCACGGATGTTTAGTCTCTCTGAAGATGTGGTCATTGGGTACATTTGCTGCCTAGAACCATGGAAAATTGAAACTGGAGAACGATATATTTCATGACATGTTGTGATGTGTGGTATTGTTTTACTTAAACTAGACACAGCTGATTCCAAACACCAATTTGGGCTGAGGCTCAACGAATCTCCACAACGGTTGAACGGGTTACCCAATCCACTCACCGCGAACCTGAAAGCATGGGTTCATGAAACGGTAAAATTTGCCCTCATTCCAGAGCAAATTTACATCACTTCTGCTTTTCCATCTCCGCTAAAAGTCGTCTTAAGAGTATCTAGTCATGCTGAAGGTATTGGTGTGGCTTCTCCTACGTCAAGTTCAAGGTGAGTTTAATGATATCGCTACGCTACTCCAAGAATCATCAGCGTTCACAGAACCCGTGAAACCTACCAATTTCAACACGACGCTTAACAGTGTTGTGGAAGACCTAGCTAGTTTTAGTGCTCTCCCCCTAATCTTCAGCGAGCTATGCTTTGGAGTGCTGGGTGGGTTCGTGCTATCCCCGAATCTGCTGCTTCGGATACTTCGGCCCAATATGTACAGGTTTACGTGCAGTGTGGGCTTACGATGAGCAACATTTTTTTATCCAATGCAACCTTCGACAACGAGACTTTATGTAGCATCAAACGTTGCAAGTCAGATGTTATCGCTTTTGCAATGTCAACCTGTGAACCAAGTTTTGTTGAACCCGAAACATTATGTGCATTGAGCCCCGAAGCTGATTCTTATGATGGTATACTCCAGGCGAAAGATGGACCAATATGGTCCATAGATGGTCAAATTGACGAGAGTTTTGATCCGGAACTTTTCCAGGCGAAAAGTAGTGATGATAATTCTCCTGTCTATATGCTAGCACAGAAAGGTTCTTGGGCAATGGATGATGACACATGCCCCAACGGTGCTCAGTTTATTGTGCCTTGCCGTAAAGTAGCTGCTAGTGAGATTAAAGGTTCATGGTGTGAGCCCGCGATCGAGCCATGGGTCACGAAGTGGATACAAGACGAGACAAACAATACAGTGATCCTGACGCCTTCATCCCCCACTACGGAAGGTAGTACTAGCGGTAAAGGGTTGAGCGTGCCTGCAGTTACTGGAATCATCCTCACCTGCATTGTTCTCATATTTGCTGCAGTGGGGTTTGTCGTTATTCGTCAGCGTGCATCAAGAGTGAGTCGAGGACATGGAGGATTGTGGGAAGACGATGTCATTATTGCTAATCGAATTCCTAGAGAAAAAGTTCGGGTTCTCAAGCTTATCAGTCGTGGTGCTTTCGGTGAGGTATATGGTGGAATCTACAACGATCAGCAAGTCGCAGTCAAGATGTTACTTCAAAGTACACGGCGGGACATTAAACTTGTCAACGAGTTTCTGAGAGAAGCCAAACTAACGGCTATGATGGAACACCCTCGTATTGTCACGTTCATCGGTATCGCGTGGGATTCACTTTCCGATGTTTGTGTCGTGTTGGAATTTATGGATGGTGGTGATTTACGCACTCTTCTGAGTAACTACGAACAAGACCATCATCCCATCGGGTTTGATCGCGAAAAAGTGACTATTGCACTGCATGTGTGTCATGCTCTCACGTACTTGCATTCATTGGAGCCTCCTGTGATTCACCGCGACTTGAAGTCTAGAAACATTTTGCTGAATGAGATGCTTGAAGCCAAGTTGACGGATTTCGGCATTTCCCGAGAACGCCTTGACCGAACCATGACGGCTGGTGTGGGAACGTCACTGTGGATGGCTCCGGAGGTGATGATGGGGGAGAAGTACGATGTCAAAGCAGACATGTTCTCATTCGGTGTTGTCCTGTCCGAGTTGGATTTCCATACTTTGCCGTACACACTAGCGAAAGAGGAGATGCAGAACTCGCATGGACGTCAGATGACGGATGCTACCCTTCTTCAAAAAGTAGCAATGGGGACTGTGAGAGTAGAGTTCTCTGATGCAGGTTTAAAATCCATGGTAGATCTAGGTTATGCGTGTGTTGCAGTAGATCCGACCATGCGACCAAGTGCAGCGGAGGCTTTATTCAAGCTTCAAGTCATTTTGTCGAAGGAGCTATAGCACCACATACAGCCACATCGAGATGGATTGTTCCGTAAGTAATGTAAACCATGGTCATGAGGTACTTTATCAGATACTTTTGGCATTGTCACAATGAATCACACCTGCTGTTTTGGTAGAGTCTTGTCTGGTTATAGCAATTCTCCCACTGCGCTTGCACGTACTCAAGACCATGGGCCCATGTATTACTAAAATCTACCATGTTCGATCCATCCCGCTCAGTAGGACCCCAAAAGAGAAAATTCAGCGTTATCGTTGTATTTTTCATGTTCATCACCTGAGCAGCTACTGAAGTTACTCTGAAGATCCACCGCGAATCATCGTTGATCGATCGAGGGATTATCGCGAGATCTTGCAATCTAGGTGCTTGACCTCGTCTTGATGATTGAGAAGTGCATTACGGTCTATAAATTATGCGATTTACTTAATAAATCATAGAGAAGTTTTAACACATGAGAACATAAGCCACATATCAACACGATGATCAATTTTTGCTGAACGATACTCGGATGGCTGTGGATTTTGCACAACTTGAGCTCGGTGGTGTGGAGATGTGGATTTGTCGGCTGAAGACGTACAATCCAAGCTTATCAGCAACAGCAGCCAACAGGGTATGGCGAAGTTCACGTGTTGGTGAAAGTGCCGTTGAACACCGGGAAAATTGGGGTACTGATTATTTCGCGAGTCGGACTTTGTGGTGGATCCTCTAGGCCGATCGCGCTTGGAGAGTTCTTGTTGCATTTTGTAGTGAGGTCGAGAAAATAATGAAATCATGCTGATACTTCCAAGACGAACCTTTCTTCTTGAGAATGCTACGCTTGTTTCTTGCGTTTACATCCGCTCGATGCTACCAGTATCTTATAATTTTTTGCATTGATTATTCGACGGAAAGAGGTACCATCCTCGACAATTAATTCGGTTTGTAGGCTTGTTGAACTTGCGGCAATGGTTTACAGCAATTCACATAAGGTGATGCATGTATTACTCAGTAAATATCAACTCAAGACTTCAAACTATTAGTGGAAAAGTATAATAACATCATGAATAACGTCGGCAGTCCTGTTTTCTTTCCAGCAAGGACAGTGTTAGGGAAGTTTTCACGCTGATCGATTTAGTATGTGCTTAACAAGACAACCCGCTGGTACATGTACTGCTACATGTCAGCTTGGGTGAAACACGAAATTACAAGCAGGTGAATTTCCATTTTCCATTGCTGATTGTAGGAAAGCACTTTAGTCGAGTAGGTATCCCACACCACGTCTTAAGGATCGAAGAGGGGCAAACTTTACTTGACATCGGATGAATAGTGTGTGGTAATGCTTCGTTTGAGCTCAAAAACGCTAAATCCAAGCGCCAGTTTGGGTCCCAGACTCAATGGTACACAACAACACTACATATTGACGGCAGCGGCCAGTTGAACGGTTGAACGTTGAACCCAGTCCATCCAAACACGCGGGTAAGTAAGTGCCAGTTTCAAAAATGACAGCTTCATTTTGAAACCGTGCAAAGGGAGGATAGCAAAGGGACTTTAACAGCCTGGATAGGTTCAGCCACACTCCGATACTTTCAACTACCTTGAACGATAGAAACGGAATACCATCGAACATGCTTCTCATGCTTGTGTTAGCCCTGCTATCAATTTCTTTCATCTTTGTACGGGCTCGCAGTGATGTGGTAGCGCAGTTGTACGATAATACAGCCATCACTGAACCTCCAACTCCCGCGTCACTCAATTCGGCACTCACAGATCTAGTAGGGACAGTTGCCAACTTTTCATCCTTCCCAGCCAATTTGCAGCGTGCCATGCTTTGGAGTGCTGGGTGGGTACAAGCCATCCCCGCTTCTGGAGAAGGTTTGAACACTACAGCTCAGTACGTGCAGGTTTATGTGAAGTGCGGTCGCACTATGACCGATGTCTTCCTGTCGTCCCAAGATTTCGACGATTCATCATCATGTGAGATCAAGAAATGCAAAAGCGACGTCATCGCCTTCACGATGTCGACATGCGAGTCAAGTTATGTTGAAAAGAGGACAGCGTGTGCTGTTAGCTCGGAGTCTTGGAATGTTACGCTGAAGAAGACAAATGGACCAATGTGGTCTGTGGACGGTCAAATTGATGAAAGTTTCGATCCACAATTGCTTCAGTTGAACGATAATAGTGATGGCAATACAACTCTCTACTTGTTGACGCAGAAGAGTTCGTGGACGATGGATGACGACACGTGTCCAAATGGTGCACAATTTATTGTGCCGTGTCGACAAGTGAGCGTAGAAGATGTTGATGAAAACACACAAGAACGTACTTGGTGCGAACCTGAACTTGAACTGAGTGTCAAGAATTGGTTGAACGATGGAACCCTGGCGATCACTAAGAGTAGTGGTGGATTGAATGCATCTAGCATTGTCGGAATTTCCGCTGCGTGCGTCGTTGTCGTAATGGTCGCAATACTTGTGGGAATCATGATTGTCCGTCGACACCACTACAGAGATAACCAAGGCCAAAGTGGTTTATGGGATGACGATAACATCACTGCCAACCGGATTCCTAGAGAAAAAGTTCGGGTTCTCAAGCTTATCAGTCGTGGTGCTTTCGGTGAGGTGTATGCTGGAATCTATAACGACCAGCAAGTCGCAGTCAAGATGTTACTTCAAAGTACACGGCGGGACATTAAACTTGTCAACGAGTTTCTGAGAGAAGCTAAACTAACGGCTATGATGGAACACCCTCGTATTGTCACGTTCATCGGTATCGCGTGGGATTCACTTTCCGATGTTTGTGTCGTGTTGGAATTTATGGATGGTGGTGATTTACGCACTCTTCTGAGTAACTACGAACAAGACCATCATCCCATCGGGTTTGATCGCGAAAAAGTGACTATTGCACTGCACGTGTGTCATGCTCTCACGTACTTGCATTCATTGGAGCCTCCTGTGATTCACCGCGACTTGAAGTCTAGAAACATTTTGCTGAATGAGATGCTTGAAGCCAAGTTGACGGATTTCGGCATTTCCCGAGAACGCCTTGACCGAACCATGACGGCTGGTGTGGGAACGTCACTGTGGATGGCTCCGGAGGTGATGATGGGGGAGAAGTACGATGTCAAAGCAGACATGTTCTCATTCGGTGTTGTCCTATCCGAGTTAGATCTCCATACTTTGCCGTACACCCAAGCGAAAGAGGAGATGCAGAACTCGCATGGACGTCAGATGAGGGATGCTACCCTTCTTCAAAAGGTAGCAATGGGGACTGTGAAAGTAGAGTTCTCTGATACAAACCTAAAATCCATGGCAGATCTAGGTTATGCGTGTGTTGCAGTAGATCCGACCATGCGACCAAGTGCAGCGGAGGCTTTATTCAAGCTTCAAGTCATTTTGTCAAAGGAGCTATAGCATGCAATGTATTCCGGTTTCCAATAGCACTTGCCGAGGTATTACTCTTGATTGCAAATGATCAAGTACGTTCTTGTATGTTTTCATCGACAGCTTCTGCGCTTACTTGTCGACATGGAACAATAAATTGTGCACCAAGTGGACACGTGTTGTCATCCATCGTCCACGAGCTCTTCTGCACCAACAAGTAGAGAGTTGTATTGCCATCACTACTATCGTTCAACTGAAGCAATTGTGGATCGAAACTTTCATCAATTTGACCGTCCATAGACCAAATTGGTCCATTTGTCTTCTTAAACGTAAAGTTCCAAGACTCCGAGACAACAGCACACGCTGTTCTGCTTTCAACATAACTTGACTCGCATGTCGACATCGTGTAGGCAATGACGCCGCTTTTGCATTTCTTGAGCTCACATGATGATGCATCACTGAAGGCTTTGGATGACAGGAAGACATCGGTCATAGTGCGACCGCACTTCACATAAACCTGCACGTACTGAGCTGTAGTGTTCAAACCTTCTCCAGAAGCGGGGATGGCTTGTACCCACCCAGCACTCCAAAGCATGGCACGCTGCAAATTGGCTGGGAAGGATGAAAAGTTGGCAACTGTCCCTACTAGATCTGTTAGTGCCGAATTGAGTGACGTAGGAGTATAGTTTCCTAGCTTCCATACTGTGCATCACTTCCCCTGGTCTGGACCAGGAAAAAACCCTCAATCCGCAATCATAGCCCTAAACTCGCAACTATATCTCCTCCCATACAAACTCCAAGTCATTAAAATGAAGACTGCGCTACCACAACTAGATGAGGCCATCGCGTTCCTCCAGGCAGATCTCGCAGCCCTCCGCGCCGGGGAGAAGGACGCTAGTCTCCCAGCACTTGCAGTAGCCGTTGCAGCAGGTGAAGCGCCACTTCCAGAGCCTGAATTCGCGCCGCTTTTGGCTGTCTGGACGCCAGTATCCACCTCAATATCCACAGATTTAGCAGCGCTCGTAGATCAATACGAAGCTGCGAGACGACGAGAAGAAGAAGACGCACATAGACAAGAGGATAATGACGTGAAGACGGCCGTCCATTCGGCGCTGGAACGAGTGCGAGGACAGAGAAGAAGACCGAGAACGAGACCGAGAAGAAGGTTCGAAGACCCGGACGAAGGAGACGCGTCCCAGTCCGCAAGCGATGGGACGCCCACGCCATCACCTAGAGGAGATGGAGCTGAAGAGAAGGAGAAGGTTGAAGAGAAGAATCCAGAAAAGGAGGAGGCAGAAGCTGCACTGGCGAGCTTGAAAGCATTAAGGAAGAGTGTGCTGCTGGATGTCTTGTCAAAGATTGTGTCGGTGGCCAAGAGCAAAGGTGTGGATCCTGCTATTTTTTCAGAGAATGATGGAGAAGAACAAGTGGATTTGGCAAAGATTCAGGAGAAAGTAGCAGGTGGTGGCATCTGTGAGTGGGCACAATTTGCAGAGCAGGTGTATTTGTTCTGTCAACATGTAGTGACGGATGCAGAACAACGTGAACAGCCTGAAGCGAGACGAAAGGGTGTGGAGTTGCTACATTTTGCAAGGACATTGACAGAGACATTGAGGAAAGCTAGTGTCAAGAAGGAGGAAGCATTGTTGCAGAAAATACGACAAGCAGAGGAAGAAGCTGCTGCTAGGAAGGAGGAAGAGGCTGACAGGAAGGAAGAGGAGGATGCTAGGAAGGAAGAAGATGACACTGATCGCAAGGAGGAAGACGAGAAACTAGGCAAGGACGAAGACAAAGAGATGGAGTCCACTGCAGATGACCAGAACAACCAAGTAACTGAGGTTACTGCCTCTGACAGTCATGACTCGAGTAGTAAGGCCGCCAGTGGCGAACATTCTAGTGCTCTGCTCACGCCCACACGTGCATCAACGCGAATTCGTAAACGTACGAGTATTGATGGTACTGGTTCAGCAGCACCGTCTCCGTCGTCTCACACCCCACGCAAGCGGACGCGTGGAGCGTCAGTTTCTGCTGCCTCCGCAAGCGAAGATGTGAGTGGTTCGGAAAGTCACGACGCCTCTGCGTCTGAGGCAGATTCAAAGTCACGTGGACGTAGCAAATCGGCGAAGACACCAGCAAAGCGCACACCAGCACGCAGGCACCGGCCCTCAATACCAGCGACACGGATCAGCTCACGTCAACAGAAACGACGAGCAGCCGCCGCTGCTGCAGCAGCGGCAGCCGTAGACAGTGTTGAAAGTGGTGATGACGAAGAGCACAGCGGTGGTGAAGCTCTTCAATCTGCAAATGATGACAACGAGAAGGAACATGAAGAGCACGAGGAAACGGGAGAAGACGAACACGAAGGAGAGCAGCAGGTTCCCAAGAAGAAGAAAGCGGCACCTAAAGGTAGATCTAGGAAGAAAGGCGGTCGGAAGAAGTAAGCAGTGAACACAAGAGTGAACATAACACATCTTCAGTAAGGTTTGAGGAATTCCAAAGTATGTACGTGCAGAGCTTACTCAAACCTGCGTGACACAGTGACTCTACTTGGTCACATACATCTCGAACAGCGAGGTGAAGTAATCAGGGTCCGTGATGGCCGCGAAAGGCTCCACTCGCTGGAGGTACTTGCCACGACTCTTCTCGAAGTCTACAGGGGCACCTGAACGAACATCGCGCACATCCACAATGTGAGAGTGATGGGCCTCGATGTGGTCATCAAAGAAGACAGCAATGCCATCCTTCTCCTCATCAACGAGCAGAAGCTTCCCGTACTGACCGTCCTCTGCATGGGCGCTCCACCACTCCCAGTAGTCACGAAGCGCAAGAGTACTCGACTCCTGCAGCATAGCATCCAAAGTCGCTTGAATCGACTGAAAGCCGCGAATCACCTTGACTTCCGGGTCCAATCCAGCGTAAAAGTTGTTAGGAGCACTAGCACCTTCTTCCACCAGCTTCGAAGAGAATGGGACCTTCGTCAATGTGCCTACAGCCAGAGCAGTCCCATCCTCCTTAAATCCATCACGGTAAAACGTGCCCACACGACGTGCACTCGGCTCCAGCTTTAAACGAAACCTTTCCGGCAAAGCAGGTAACCCCACGGGATGTTGTCCATCCACGAAGAAATCCAATTCCCTCGCCACCTCCACAATATCATCTCCAAAGGTCCGAAACACAAGTTTCACATCCACCTCCTCCGTCACTTTAGGTGACGCCAAGTATGACAAGAATTGTAGAAAAGATGGTAACAAATAGTACCGTCCTTCACTCCACGCCTCCTGAAGTCGAGACTTTGGCATGGTCGCTGCCAACTGTTGTGCAGCTTCACGTTGTTCTCCTTCTGGGAAATGTAACTTCTTCATCACATCGTCAAAAGACCCACGTACACGATGACCAGGTGCTTCTTCTCCACCTGTGAAAGCCGATTGCAATGCTGTACGTTTCTTCTTCGCAGCTTTATTGACTGTTTTGATATGATCAATGTCATTTCCATGAGCTGTCGTTAAACTCTCATATGGATGAGCATTATCCACGAATTGTTTGTATGAAATTAACTTGAGGCCATTTGCCTCAGTAACTGGAGGCTCAATACTCGAAGTATCAGAGACACAAACCCATTCCGATGGACTCGAGGGATTCACATAACCCCATGTACATTCTGAGAGGAGGTAATCCACAGTGTTCTCCATAGTGCGACCCCCTGCAGCATCCGACATGAGGACGGTGCGGTTTAAATCAAAGTGCAGCACTACGCTGCGTCGTTTACTAGCCATGAAGATTGAGGAGAGCGTCGTGCTTTAGATGAGGAGATCGATATGACGTATGGATGAGATTTAAGCCAATCAAGTGCGTTTTATTAATAGAATTGGATTTCAGCCAATTAAAAGAGGTTTTCATGTGACCAAGAGATTTGAGGAATGAATGACAGGTCAGTAAATGATCATATTGATGGCGGATAAGAAGCGTGCAATGGATTCTTCTCTTGCTGCTCCGGGGATCAAGGCTACGGAGCATTTATCCAAACGATTACGTATAGAGAACGTTCCAGTTAAGCTGTCTGTTCCTTTACTTGCTGATGCAGAGATGGAGTTATTACGTGCTCTAGAAGAAGACATTGCAAGAGAAGAAGAGAAAGGTGAGAAGAACAAGAAACGTTCTCTTCCAGTTGAAGATGATGATTATGATGAATCGGACGATGAATAAACCTATTGAAATAAGATCTTTATAAAGTTTAGGAGGGAACCTTCTTGAGCTCTTCTTTAAGCCAACTGTGAAGTGTTCGGACGCTATCTCGATCTTGAGCACAACACTCGAAGACGTTCGTGAAGAGAGAAGACACGGAATTCAAGGTTGTAGTTGTTTCTGAAGAATGACTATTACGTCTTCCTTGATTATTGGAACGTCCCAATTCAGATGCCATAGCCACTGGAGCTGCGAAAAAGTAAGATTTTGATTTGGAAGAAGACGAGGACGATGCAGTTGACGTTTTCAAGGTGACGGGGTGACGCCGTTGATCCCTTTTTAATTGGTAGTCGACACATTTTCGGAGTTCTCGACGAGCTTCACGCATGGCAGTACGTTGTTGTTCTTTGTGGTTGTTGACGAGTTGTTGATACTCTTTGGATTGAGGCTCTTCGGGCATTTCCACGGGTAGTGGAGGCAAAAAATGATCGGTTTTGTTCAAGATGAGGAAGAGATGCGTGTTGGTGAACGTCTTGTGACTAGATTTGTATTTGAGCAAGCGAACCAATTCGGTGGCGACAATGGGAAAGCGAGTGGAATCTGCGGCATCGACGACGAATAGAACGGCGACGATGGGAAGCGCCATCTGAAATGTGTTTGTGACTGCAGTTGGAGCGAGGTTGTTGACATTGCTGCTGCTTCCACTAAACGTTAAAAAGTCGCTGGTGGCACTGTACCATTTTGCTCGACAGGTGCGACGACCGGGTGGATCCACGAGCTGCAAATATTTGTCACTGTTATCCAAACGATAGCTTGCAGTCTGTAGTGTTCGTGTCGGATCTGGATACAAGTACGAAGGCAATTCTAGACCTTTGGAGGTGTAAAGGGTCAAGTCGTCACCGATAGATATGCGTGAGAGGTGATTTACCAACGTTGACTTGCCAGCACTGTCAAGTCCCAATAGAAGCAGCTTCCCACGGTGTTTCCTGGAAGCATGCTGGCGTGTAAGCATATCAGTCAGCATTCGCAACGATCCCCGATAGTCCGTGTCGGAGGTTGTTTCTCCATCGGTTTGGTAAGCTTGCATGTCGTGTGACGTGAATCCCCCCATTTTCTCGAGTTATGTGCAGCCAAAGCGCGATGATGCAGAACTGAGAAGCTGTTGTGGTGAGTGATGACTATTTCTGCTATATTTTCAAGCAGTTGAGAACCAAGAAAGCTAAGACACCAGAAATAGTGGTGTTGATCTAGTTGAATGCCCAATATGCGATGATTGTTGCTGTAAATTGCTCTCACAACGTGAAACGTGTGATAGACAATGGTTTCTGAAGCCGATGGCAGTGAGAATGACCGAAAGTCATCGTTTAAAGATGGGGAAGCAGTTCGTGTCCGAGGTGAAGATGGAGACTCATTCGACGCAACCATAGTTCGCCAGCACCGTAACGGTGAGTATACGGTGAAGTACGAAGAAACTGGTAAAGTTGAGAAGAACGTACCGAAAGACCGCATCCACTCTAGTGAAGGGAAGTCACGGACTCGTAAACGACAAGATAGGGGTGGAAGCGACGACGACAATATCGCCGATTTAGAAGTGGATTCTGTAGTAGAATTTAAGAACGAAAAAGGAGAATGGTGCGACGGGCAAATTCGTAGAGTTCGAAGCAACGGCAGATACGATGTTGCACTAGAAGGTGACGAAGATGAGGTGGTGAAGAATGTGGAGCGTCGTGATATTCGTGAGCGTAACAAATCTTCAAGTAAGGCGAGACAGAAAAGTGGAGATGCTGAAAATGACTCTGAAGATGACAGCGAGGATGACCGTGTTATGAGGAAGAGAAAGTCACGAGCTCGTAGAAGCAAACGCGAGTTGGTTACAAGTGACGATGATAGTGATGACGATGTTGGTCGTACACGACGAAATGGTGGAACAGGGTTCATACAACTTCGCGTGAATCAACTGGTCGAGTTTGAAGACAGAAGCGGGCGTATTCGTCGTGGGCGGATTAAAACATTGAATAGAGAACAGCGAGTGTGCGAAGTGGAGCATGAAAGTGATTCAGAAAAGGTGTCAAAACGTATCTCCTTTGATGTTGTTCGCCCTACCCCAACTTTTGGACGCTTATTTCGGACGAATCGCAACATCGTGCCATTTCAGCTCAATGCGCATGTGTACTATCGCACTAAGGACGGCATGGAGCGCAAAGGAATCGTGTTAAAAGTTTCTAAGAGCACTGGAAAAACACTATACGATGTTGAGGATTTGCTGGACGGAACCATGGTGAAACAACTATCAGTGGGAAAATTGCGAGCTGTGCCGTGGCTTGATTACTCCCTCCCGAACTGGAATGGCATGCCAAGCATGCCTGGCTTGCCAGCCTTGCCAAGTTTTTCATTATTTTCTGCCCCAATACTCCGTAGAGGAATGAACGTACGCTTTCGTTGCACTGATAAGGTAACAGGGCGTGTTGTGTGGAAAGATGCTGTTATTATGAAGGCAAAAGCAAATGCATGCTGCATTGTGGAGTATTTCGGACCGGACGGCAGCAGTAAGCGTGAGGAAGTGAGAAACTCGGACATTCAAGCACGATTCTTTCGGATGCCCTTTAGTGGAATGTTGGATGGTATGTCACTGCCATCTATACAAATACCAGCAGGCATGTTCAAAATCGGGAGTACAGTGGAAATATCAAATGGAGCAAAGGTATTCCTTGGGACCGTTGTGAGCTCCAATGAAATGGACAAAACGTACACTGTTCGATATGATGACGGCCGAAAGGAGAAAAATATACCGAGTGATCGAGTCCGATTATCACTTCGTCGTTTACGAATTGGTACTGAGGTGGAAATGATCGTCGAAGGTCCGTGCAAAGAAGTATCAAAACTAGATGGCGAAGTCGCCTGGATTCATCGTGATGAAAAGGTCGCAGTTCGCATCAATGGTGGCAATAATGACGTTTTCGCTGAAGTCTGCACACACGCACTCATGGTTGATGGTAAACCGGCATTTACAGCCCCGCTTAGCAGCACATGGTTAGAGCTGATGGGTTACTACCTCAACTTAGTGGCCGAACTGCTGATATACACTTGGTTTTTCTTCGGGTTAATGGTTGAGATGGATGAAATGTTGTCTTTATATGAAGATACTACACCCGAGTTGCTACAGAATCAAGGGCATATGACTGCAATGTACATAAGTCAGGAAGTTGAGTGGGGGTCTTGCCAACGTCCTGCGCTGCACGATGAATCATCATCGAACTCGACAGCGTATTTGTTGATTCCTTCAGATTTGATGGCAACTGATCGCGCGTGGCTTATGGCCTTGTTAGTGTCGAAGGCGATCCTAACGGCCAGTTCTGCTCTCTTAGTACTGCGGTGCTTGCGTACGAAGTTGTCAGCGTTGCAGGATGAGTACGTTTGGCACCTAAATTGTACTATGATTGAGAGATTTCTCATTGTTTCTGTTTTGTACAGCTTTATTGATCTAAAGGAATACCAGCGAGAGCGTGTGATGCGACGGCATCTAGCAGTAGCGATGGGTTGGGCTCTTATTGTCACGTTCATGACGTTGGTAAACTATGCGTCACTATTGAACCGGTTCGACTTTTACTGTCTGCTGAATGACAAGTCGCTGAGCTTTGATGAGCTCGCGCTGAGTATTGATCCCTTTGCTATCCATGCAAAGTTTTCAAACCCTGTTCAGTTGTTGATATCGCTCGCTGCGACGACCACATTCAACCTGTTCCGAGGAGTGACATTCTATCTATTGGTCTTCGCGTTTCCAACAAGCGGCACCAATTTCATTCGACGTGTGGTGTTTTTGCTACCATCAATTGCAGTGACAGCATTGCTCTGTGCTGTAGGAGGTGCAGCACTTCACACATTTTACTATGTGCAAAAGGCCGAGATGCTGAATAGCCAGACGGCCGATATGTCGACCCACACGGATCTATCGGTGTTGCTATTGGTCTTGTCACTGTGGTTCATCCACTGCATATATCACTTCGGGGCTGCTGCAGGGAGATTTTCCGAAACGCGTCTAGAGCGACAACGGACGTCACGTGATGAAATCTCAGAAGATGTGTTAGATCTCGCAGAACGCGGTGAATTCGGGCTTCAGGCACAGCGCGAAGCATTGGTGACGAAAGTGGAGCAACGTCAAGACCAACTTGGTATCTGTAGATTGAGCATCCTGCGCATCTACCGCCACATTATTGCGCATTTGGTAGCTGCTGCGGTGGCAATTTACATCGATGTGACTCTGCGTCGAGTGGTTAATGAGCTGGATGGGAGTTCAGTAGCTCTTCGTGCTTTGACGTTCCATCTCGCGGTGTCGATCACTTGGCTGGTCGGATCGGCGATGTCAGCGATGTTTGCTATTTCACTACGACAGCAGTCACCCGAATTGCTCGCGTACATTCTAGACGTCTAGAGAGAAGCTAATAGGAAGTGGCGTTTTCGTAAGGACCATGAGAATGATACTAATCATCCCGGCACATGGCCATACGATATCTCACACACAAGAACGAACTTGGACGAACCTAAACTTGAACTGAGTGTCAAGAATTGGATGAACACTGAAGACCATTGATGGTAGTGGTAGATTGAATGGATCTACTATTGACGGATTACTTCTACATTCGTCGTTGATATCATACTCGTAATACCTGTGGGAATCATGATGTTCGTCGACACCGCTCCAGAGATAACCCACGTCAAAGTGGTTGTTCGGAGCATTTTCAATTCAAATGAATTAGGACATCATGGGTCAATCACGAGGCTTTAGAGTTACTAAAGATTAGTCATGTTGGTGAATTGGTTTCGTCGTTTTCGATTAGCTGCTGGGGCTCAGAGGAATTGGACGCAGGTGTTTGGTGATGGTTATTTGCTGAAAGTCAGATTAACGCATTGCCCAGACCAATGGCGAGTACAAATCCACCGACAGAGTTGCCAAGAAAGCTATCGGGAGCGCTATCCCTGGTGGAATACCGAGGATTCGACGTCCGTCCAACTGGATCACGGTTCTTGGAGCGACAATTGGAAGTGAATCCAGCTGCACCAGTGGATTTCGTCGAATGTCGTACAACGTGTATTTGGCATTATCAAAGTCGGGATCGAACTTCACACACAGCACGTACTCAACTCCTGGCATCACAGCCCATATCGATATCGCCTTGTGGTCGAGTTGTCCTTGTGCCATGCCCCACGACTGTGAGACGCCAATCTCAATTTTGATCGTCCGAAAGTCGTCAAATGTTGGAACGCTTGGAGGAAGGACGGATCTCGGAGTTGTTTGGCGTGGTCCATAACTGAGGTCTGGGCACCATCTTCGCCCCTGAGAATTCCTGGCGGCCAGGTACCCTCTGATCCATCGATGAACATTTTGCTCGGAAAATGTATCTGCGCTAAACTCATAAACATAATGTCCGTGTGGAACATCGGCAAACTCGATGATGTGGATCTCTTCAGTGTCAGCAAACCATTCAAGAAAATTGGGTCGAACGATGTGTCCGTCACTGTCAACAAACGTTTTCCATTCATCTTCCGTTGCCTGGCACACACGCAACGTGCCAGTCGCCGGTAGAGGCTGTGCCACTGCTACTTCGAGAGCAGCGTTAATGCGATCGATACTGGAATGTACGTGAGGAGGAAGAGGAGTCATGGTCACCAATGCGACTGAATACAGATGTGGGAAAAGTGAAGCTTGGGACGAGGTGATGGAGAATTGCTTGATTTGATTTAATCAGACAGCGTGGTGCGGATATCATGTGGAATTAACAACACCACAAGTTATTTCGATTACTGCATTATCTACCCGTAGAGAGGTATCTGCTTTATCATTTGCAAACAAAAGTAATGAATTGACGAGTATTACTGGAAACCGGAATACATTGCATGTTACAGCTCCTTCGACAAAATGACCTGAAGCTTGAATAAGGCCTCTGCTGCACTTGGTCGCATGGTCGGATCTACTGCAACACACGCATAACCTAGATCTACCATTGATTTTAAACCTGCATCAGAGAATTCGACACTCACCGTTCCCATTGCTATCTTTTGAAGAAGGGCAGCATCCCTCATCTGACGTCCATGCGAGTTCTGCATCTCCTCTTTCGCCTGTGTGTAAGGCAAAGTATGGAGATCTAACTCGGACAGGACAACACCGAATGAGAACATGTCTGCTTTGACATCGTACTTCTCCCCCATCATCACCTCCGGAGCCATCCACAGTGACGTTCCCACACCAGCCGTCATGGTTCGGTCAAGGCGTTCTCGGGAAATGCCGAAATCCGTCAACTTGGCTTCAAGCATCTCATTCAACAAAATGTTTCTAGACTTCAAGTCGCGGTGAATCACAGGAGGCTCCAATGAATGTAAGTACGTGAGAGCATGACACACATGCAATGCAATAGTCACTTTTTCGCGATCGAATCCTGTGGGGTGGTTTGCTTTCTCAAAGTCATTTAGCATCGTGCGCAAGTCACCACCCTCCATGAATTCTAAAACCACGCAAAGATCTGAAAGAGAATTCCATGCGATTCCGATGCAGGTCACGATGCGTGGATGCTCCATACTAGCTGTCAATTTCGCCTCAGCTAAAAATTCGTTGACAAGTCGAATATCACGGCGTGTACTCGGAAGCAACATTTTAACCGCAACGCGTTGGCCGTTAAAAACTCCGGCATAAACTTCACCAAAAGCGCCACGACTAACAAGTTGAACGATACGAACTTTTTCGCGGGGGATTCGGTTGGCAGTGACGATGTCGTCGTCCCACAATCCAGTCTGTCCCTGATTTTCTTCGGAATGACGTCGACGAGCGATGATGAATCCTAGCAGAATGACAACAAGTGCAGCACATACAACGATAATTCCGATGGTTGCTGGCGTTCCGAGGGTATTTTCTGTTTTGGTCCTCTCCACTGACGGTGCTGTTGTGGATATTCTAGTATTGTCCTCTGCAGGTGCAGAGGATATCCTAGTATTGTCCACTGCAGGTGCAGTTGTGGTTATCGGAGTAGTTGTCGACGTGAACTTTTCTACTAACCATCGCGATACCCAATCGCTTCCTTTTACATGAATTAGTTTATCTCCTGGTGCTGCCGGGGAACATGGTATTGTCACAGAACCATAGCCACCGTCGTTCTGTCCATAATGCGGACATTCACCATACTCAGGTTCGTCAAACAATGACGGTGCCATATGAATTGAGAGCACAAGGTCATTATAGAAGGCATGCCTATACACCCGTGGCTGCGGAATCGTTTTTAAATCTCCACCAGTAGACCACCTTGTAGTTTGAACATTGGGGCCACCTTCAAAGAAATCCTCAATAATACATCTCGTCACGGTTAACATTTGATCAGTGGGGCACATCTGAATAGTGTAGAAAAGCGAATCATCAGGTTGAGTACAATACCACGCGAGACATCCGACTTCGTTGATCTCGCTCAGTTGGACGGCCAGGTCAGTCATAGAGAAATCTCCCAACGGGAAAATCTGAATGGGTGCGTTGGTAGACGAAATTGCGAACCCTGAGTCCCAAAGCAGTGCACGCTGAGCAATACCATCCAGATCCTCCCACTCGAGTTGGAGATCTGCGAGTCGATCTTGAACTAGATCGGGACTTGCGTGAGGGTAAGTTTCTTAAGCACATCACCATCAAGTGATCGATAGTATAGCTGTTGAGCTACGTCCGAGTTGGTTCCATCGAAGACAAATGAATCATTTGAAGGCAAATCAGCATCGAGGTAGAGGCGGCGTCGTTCCTTTCTAGTACTCATGATCTACGTGAAAAAGCGAGGCGTTTGAGGTTGGAGGTGAAAGACAAAGTGAAGTCTGCTTTTCGAGTACCCAGGTGAACACTCTCCGATACTACGAATTCCACAAACTGGCACCTTCTAGCTTGCTTTAGTATAGCAAATAGGAGTCTCAATGCGAAATGGTGGTTGCTGTACACTTGTAAACCCAAGTAGGAGCTGTAGGGTGTTCGAACGTTTTGGAAGTACCCATGCGTCTCAAGCGACAGTATCTCCGGTTCGATGTCGTGGTGACGAATTTCAAATTTAACCATGCCACTAGCGAATAGTAAGTCTGTTGCCCGGTAAAGTGCTGATATGGTCTTAACCAGCCTCCTACAATGCTGGTGGGATTTCACAAGAAAATTTGTTGCCCTAACAAATGAATGAAATGCTAATCTAACAGAAACTAAAAGAAGCGACAGCGTTAAGTGAAATGGATAGATCTGTCTCTGTATACTGAATCAGCGCGTCCAAGCGAATTTTAAAATGAAATGTGAGCACCCAGAATCGCGATGTGCGATGGATTCGCCTGCCAGAGGAAATCAAGAAAAAATTGCAATGGAGACAGGGTGCCTGCGGAATACAGAGTAACAAAGTTGAGATCTATGCCATATAATATTGGCCCATATTACAGAGCACAAATCCATGTTGGCAATTTGTCTCCGTGTGTAGACCGGAAGCACAATAACAAGCAATAATGACTTACTCCGTTCAAAAGTACAATACTTGTATTTTACTCTCAACAAATATTAAAAGTATATTTGCATGGTCCAGAATATTGATGATATTGTAGGCTACAAAACAAGTTGCTCACATATAATGTAGACGTTAGAAATGCTTGCATGAAGTGGTAGTATTTTACTAGAACCACAAGAATTATACGAATCATTCTGGAGTTCAGGAGCTCATCTAATCATGCCTATACGATGGATGGCATTCAACGCAAACTTCAATTGGAAAAAGCTCAAACCTCGATTAAATATACACTGCATCGCATCAATTTGTTTTGATGCATTTACAAAACCGGGCGAATGGTGACGCACCACCAAAGAGGACTTTGTATACACTATTACTTTACGATGCTTTCAACTTTTCACCCAGCTATTTGTCCACATGGATTACTATGGATATAATGGTGCTGGTCGTAACAGCATTATCGAGGTCCCTAAAACCCAATTGAGACCGGTCTGTATGTCGTAGGAAACGACATCCCCAGAGACTCGTCGTGAAGTTAATATTAGCTTGTTATCTTACCGTGCCTCAGTTAGAAGACGTTAAACCTTCCTCTATGTCATTGTTACCTATTTCTGCCTTCGAGTTGCTCCTTTCAATAGTCATGCGAAGCCTCAGGATGAACTGAACATGGCAACTCGGGCTGAGTATTCCATTCAACGTTTTGCCAGAGAATTCGCAACAAGTACCGTCCAAAGGAGCTCATAGTAATATGGGTGCTAGCGTATCGATCGAGAACACACCGTATGACGAGACCAAATTCCTCCAGTCGAAGGCAATCATGGAGTCGTCCGCTGATGATGCTGACAAATTTGCGCAGCTTAAGTCGATCTGGGTAGATGGCGCTCCGCCAGGAGCTGATGGTCACCATAAGAGTGCCAAGGAGCTCCCAGTTGGCCACGATGAGCACAAGGAGAATGAGCACACCCACAACGACGAGAACCACAAAGTGGACGGACACATCCACAAGGACGAACATCACAAGGAAAACGGTCACAAGGAGCATGAACACCACAGCAAAGAAGGAGAACACGTCCATCATGAGGAGCACCATCACAAGGAGGAACACCACCACAAAGAAGGTGCCCACACTCATCATGAGGAGCACCACCACAAGGGAGACGAAAACTGTCACAAAGAGGAACACCACCACAACAAAGAAGGTGAGCATCATGATCACCACAAGGAGGAGGCGCACGCTCACAAGGAAGGAGAACATATACACAAGGAAACACATGCTGCAAAGGAGGATGGTCATGCCGAGGCACCAAAGGACGATCCTAAAGGTCCTACCTCCTCTGCATCTACAGGCAGTTTGCCTAATACTCCTTCTGAGCATCATAACGAGAAAGTCTCCAAGGAAATGTGACTTCCTTGTCATGTGTGCTACTGAATTCACACTGCTAGTAAGTAACAAATAAAGATTGAACTACATGAACTACATAAGTCTGAGAATATCAAATCAAATTGTACGTCAGCCAAACATCAACGCGTCTTGCCCATCTCCCTCACCTGTTTGCGCATCTTATCTCAAGCCACACCTCGTATATTTCTCCACACCTCCTCACTAAGTAGCATTCATTATCCTCCAAACGTGTCATTCCGCAATTAGCTCCCATCTGTCATGATCGCTCGTGGCGCCAAGTCTCTCAGCCGCAAGGCGTCTCCACGCACCGCCGCGTTCTCCACTGGTGCGGACATCAAGGCTTCCAACCTCCAGATCGAACGCACGTCCAGTCCTAAGGCTAAACTGCCCAAGGAACAGCTTCAATTCGGCAAGACATTCACTGATCACATGTTGGAAGTGGACTGGGAAATGGGCAAAGGCTGGGGCAACCCTGTGATCCATCCGTACGGCCCCATCTCCATGGACCCAGCCAGTGCTGTGCTGCACTATGCTCTCGAGTGTTTCGAAGGAATGAAGGCGTACGTGGACGCTGAGGGTCACATCCGTCTCTTCCGTCCAGACATGAACATGAAGCGTCTTAACAGCTCCATGAAGCGCCTTCTACTGCCGGAATTTGACGGAGATGAGCTCACCAAGTGCCTCTCGGAGCTCATCCGTCTGGATCGTGACTGGGTCCCCAAGGGAGAGGGCTACTCGCTCTACATTCGCCCTACGGGCATCAGTACTCAGGCTTCTATTGGTGTCGGAGCTTCGGAGAAGGCCAAACTCTTTATTATTCTCTCTCCAGTTGGACCGTACTACCCCGAGGGTTTCAACCCGGTGAAGCTGTGTGCCAATGACCGCTACATCCGTGCGTGGCCGGGAGGTACTGGTGGTTACAAGGTTGGAGCGAACTATGCTCCTGGTATTCTACCCCAGTACGATGCTCATGAGCAGGGATACTCCCAGAACTTGTGGATCTTTGGACCGGACCATGAGATCACCGAGGTGGGCACGATGAACTTGTTCATTCACTGGATTAACGAGCAGGGAGAGAAGGAACTTGTCACGCCGCCCCTTACACGCGGTGACATTTTCCAGGCATCACACGTGACTCGATCTTGCACTTGACCCGCGAGTGGAACGAGTTCAAGGTCACCGAGGGCAATATCACCATGAAGCAGGTGCAGAAGGCCAGCAAGGAAGGTCGCATCATCGAGGTCTTCGGCTCTGGCACTGCTGCTGTGGTCTCGCCAGTGTCTACCATCAACTACATGGACGAGGACCTGGCTATCCCGCTGGACGGCACGGACGGTAAGGCTGGCAAGCTGGCGGAACGTGTGTGGAAGGAACTATCTGACATCCAGTACGGCCGTCGCGAGCACCCGTGGTCGATCGTTGTGGACTAAGCTTAGAACTTTGACGCGAAGCGTTCAAGGTGTATAGGTATGCGCACCCACTTGATGATGCCTATTGTGGTTGATAGGATTGTCGAGACACTGCGAGTGCGATGAACGCTGGAGTAAGTAAATCAATGCGATTCTCTGCTTAAATAGTATTGACGTTTTGCTACTGCAATTTGAAGAGGCTGGAGAGAATAATTTCTTGTTGTGTAGCCAAGTCGATGCTACTTCAGGTAGCAATTACACTGTTTGACGTCTACGTTTGGCATGCTGCTCGAGACTTGATTCCTTCACTTCATCAGAGCTCGAGAGACTCGTTATGCTTCGTCGAAGTCGTTTGGGAATAGTCTCCTGTTCATCGACTCCAAGCTCTTGCTGTCGTCGCTTTTTCTGGTCAAACACGCGTTGGTTGCGTATCGAGAGCTGACGATGATGTTCACAATAGCTGTGCATTGATCCGTTCTTCTTGAGCGTGCGAGGTTGGG
This sequence comes from Phytophthora palmivora, assembly GCA_008079305.1. Lineage (NCBI taxonomy): Eukaryota > Oomycota > Peronosporomycetes > Peronosporales > Peronosporaceae > Phytophthora > Phytophthora palmivora. The sequence continues at coordinate 26,551 of VOQZ01001875.1, forward strand.
AACATTTACCTTTGCGATAGCGGCATTGAAATTCCAATGCTACTGATTCATTGGTTACCGCACCGCCTGCAGCTTCAGCATCGAGACTTTCAAAAGCTGTCACGATCTCATTGGAGTTTGCAACAGCAACGTCGACATTGGTGTTGACATTTCAGTTTGTTCTGTCGTCTCGTTCAGTGGATAAAGTGGTGGCAAACCACCTAATGTCATGGACGCATCAACCGACAATGTATCGGTGGAGTGACTGATTGCAGCTGGAAACATCGACCTGAAACTTGGCAACGCCCAATCTTCACGGAGACAGAGTTTCTTGAGCGAGAATTGCATGTTGATGATAATGAATGACAAATGCTCGCTTGGATAAGAAAGCAGGTCATGTAGACGAACACTTGGAGTTTGTATGACCGACTTCAACATGCAGCGTCTGTGATATCGAGAAAGCCGGCAACACGTCAGCTGCCGCGAAGTTCGTGACATTCTACCACTGATTGCTACGACTCCGTGCTTCTCGATCTCACTTCGTTGAATGGTATCAGGTGGTGTTGAGAGTTTATACTGCAGCGATGTTGGGTGTACTTGTAAGTATTGAGTATTGGTGCTAATGCATAGATTGAATCGAATCAGCTATCAGCAACCGGTTGAACGGACCAAACTGAGGCTGTGCTGTTTCGTTGGATCCCAAGCTATTCGTTTCCAACAAAAGGCACTATTCAGCACCAACTCGTATCTAAATCCAAGCTAAGATACAACAGCGATCCTTCTGGGATTGTCGGTGGCCATGATCAAGTCGTGTACGTTAGATTCACGGCACCTAAGGTTCAATGTCGTGGCAAGTATATCAAGTCTTGTTTTGACTCGTCATGAAGTGGACGATGGCATTGTTCTGCTAGAAGAGGATTCTCCTACAATAGTTAAAGCCGTATGTTGCTCATGGTTGAATCTTGAAAAGCTGCTAAGATGTTGCAGTTGAGTTGGAGCAGAACCAATGCAACGGTATCCATGTTCGTACGTGCATACAATGTTGCACGTCATTCAATCGTGCGGTGGTCATGGTTTTCACGATATCCTTGGTGGAATCTCCAGCGACGACTCAAGTGCCGCTTCAACTTGCTGGCGATCTTCACTCGTGTCCGTCCATTTGGCCATCGGCGTCGAGTCGTACAGATCGCTCGACCCTTTAGTATATTAGATCGTTGATATGCGGTTGTCACTGCGTCACCAAGGATGACAAGAATGAAAGATCGTATGCAAAGGAGACTCGACTATGGGATCTTTTCGAAGCGATGGTCACCATGAGCAGAGGCAGACACGTGAAGCTTGGAGCGTCTCGATCACTTCACAATTTGCTTTGTCGAGGAAACATTGTCCGGACATCAAGGCCAAGCTTACTAGTCACTGAGTGAGCTTCCCACCGGGCTGTTGCCACCATGAAGTCTCCGACCAATTACGGAAGTGAAAATGAAGAAACCCGCTTCATCCGACGTGTTGCGGCACCGGATCGACCCAATAACAAGCGGCGCCAGAAGAAACGTCTGGCTATCGCTGGAGCTACGCTCGGTCTATTGGCCGCTTCAGCTGGAGTTGGCTACACGGTCATGAAAAATGCTGGTTCTACTAGTGCTGTCAAGACGGCCAAGCTCGAAGCCAGCATGTCGAACGAGGCCAGGGCGTTCATCTCCAAGTTGGGTGACGCCTTTCACCCCAATTTCAACAAGATTGATCAAATAATGACGGAAAATTGTCCAAGAGTGAAATTCTAGCTGACCTGACGGAGAAGGAGATGGCCGATGTTGACAAGGTCAAGGCATCCGATCTTCCTGAAGATATCAAGAAGAACGTGGTCGCACTGTTGGAAGGCAAGCTCAAGAGTGACGGTGACTGTGCCAAGCAAGCACTGGACCAACGCCAAGTGCCTGTGACACGAGCGGACCATGACATCTTCTACTATATGCTGGATGTGTTCTGTCCGAGGGTCACCATTGCTGTCACTCCTCCAGACCAGGAAGAAGAAGCAGGTTATGGTGGATCCAACCAGCAAACGGTTGAGATCCCGACTCCTGATGGAGGCACCACTGAAGTTATACTTGTCGGTGAACCTGAAGACGGGAAGCAAACCATTGCGATTCCCGACAATGACGGTGGATACACTACGACGGAAGTTCGATCCATTGAGACCCCAACTGGGGAGCAGAAGATTCTGATCCCCAACGCCGAAGGCGACATAACCCCGGTTGTTGTCCCTGAGGTACCGACGGAGGTGATCGAGCAAGCTGAACAAACTGGTGAGCAAGCGCAAGTGGTTAACGTGGTTACGGATAATGGCGAGACGGAACAGGTCATCATCCAAGGTGAACCTGATGAGCACGGCGAGGTGACAGTGCAGATCCCTGACAACGAAGGTGGGTACATTGAAACAACGGCCAAGGTCGAGGAAACCTCTACAGGCGAGCAGAAGATCGTCGTTGAGACTACGGACGGAGACATCATTCAAGTGCCCATCCCAGAACCGATTGAGCAATCGCTTGAGGGTAACTACGGCAATCCATTCACTGACGAACAACAACAACCCGTTCAGCAAGTCGTGGAGGTGACCACACCCGAGGGTGAGAAGGAGCAAGTGACTCTAATTGGCGAAGCTGAGCACGGCGAGCAGACTGTCCAGATCATCGACGAGAGTGGCCACACGACGGTGGAGGAGATCAAGGTGATTGAGACTCCGTCTGGTGAGGAGAAGCTGATTCTTCCCGATGTCGATACCCCAGTGATTGTGCCTGAGGTGCCGCAAGAGGTAATCGAGCAAGCCGAGCAGACCGGCGAGCAGGTACAGGCCGTGAACGTGGTGACGCCTACCGGCGAGACAGAGCAGGTGATCCTTGTCGGTGAGTCCGAGCACGGTAAGCAGACAGTGGAAATCGTTGACGAGCGTGGCCAGGTCACGACCGAGGAGGTGAAGGTGGAGGAGACTCCGTCTGGTGAAGAGAAGATCGAGATCCCGACTGACTACGGCTACGTGTCCGTGGATGTTCCCGAGCCAGTTCCGTACGAGGAAGGTCACCACGGTGGCTATGAAGAACCGGAACCCGTTCAGCAAGTCGTGGAGGTGACCACACCCGAGGGTGAGAAGGAGCAAGTGACTCTAATTGGCGAAGCTGAGCACGGCGAGCAGACTGTCCAGATCACCGACGAGAGTGGCCACACGACGGTGGAGGAGATCAAGGTGATTGAGACTCCGTCTGGTGAGGAGAAGTTGATTCTTCCCGATGTCGATACCCCAGTGATTGTGCCTGAGGTGCCGCAAGAGGTAATCGAGCAAGCCGAGCAGACCGGCGAGCAGGTACAGGCCGTGAACGTGGTGACGCCTACCGGCGAGACAGAGCAGGTGATCCTTGTCGGTGAGTCCGAGCACGGTAAGCAGACAGTGGAAATCGTTGACGAGCGTGGCCAGGTCACGACCGAGGAGGTGAAGGTGGAGGAGACTCCGTCTGGTGAAGAGAAGATCGAGATCCCGACTGACTACGGCTACGTGTCCGTGGATGTTCCCGAGCCAGTTCCGTACGAGGAAGGTCACCACGGTGGCTATGAAGAACCGGAACCCGTTCAGCAAGTCGTGGAGGTGACCACACCCGAGGGTGAGAAGGAGCAAGTGACTCTAATTGGCGAAGCTGAGCACGGCGAGCAGACTGTCCAGATCACCGACGAGAGTGGCCACACGACGGTGGAGGAGATCAAGGTGATTGAGACTCCGTCTGGTGAGGAGAAGCTGATTCTTCCCGATGTCGATACCCCAGTGATTGTGCCTGAGGTGCCGCAAGAGGTAATCGAGCAAGCCGAGCAGACCGGCGAGCAGGTACAGGCCGTGAACGTGGTGACGCCTACCGGCGAGACAGAGCAGGTGATCCTTGTCGGTGAGTCCGAGCACGGTAAGCAGACAGTGGAAATCGTTGACGAGCGTGGCCAGGTCACGACCGAGGAGGTGAAGGTGGAGGAGACTCCGTCTGGTGAAGAGAAGATCGAGATCCCGACTGACTACGGCTACGTGTCCGTGGATGTTCCCGAGCCAGTTCCGTACGAGGAAGGTCACCACGGTGGCTATGAAGAACCGGAACCCGTTCAGCAAGTCGTGGAGGTGACCACACCCGAGGGTGAGAAGGAGCAAGTGACTCTAATTGGCGAAGCTGAGCACGGCGAGCAGACTGTCCAGATCACCGACGAGAGTGGCCACACGACGGTGGAGGAGATCAAGGTGATTGAGACTCCGTCTGGTGAGGAGAAGCTGATTCTTCCCGATGTCGATACCCCAGTGATTGTGCCTGAGGTGCCGCAAGAGGTAATCGAGCAAGCCGAGCAGACTGGCGAGCAGGTACAGGCCGTGAACGTGGTGACGCCTACCGGCGAGACAGAGCAGGTGATCCTTGTCGGTGAGTCCGAGCACGGTAAGCAGACAGTGGAAATCGTTGACGAGCGTGGCCAGGTCACGACCGAGGAGGTGAAGGTGGAGGAGACTCCGTCTGGTGAAGAGAAGATCGAGATCCCGACTGACTACGGCTACGTGTCCGTGGATGTTCCCGAGCCAGTTCCGTACGAGGAAGGTCACCACGGTGGCTATGAAGAACCGGAACCCGTTCAGCAAGTCGTGGAGGTGACCACACCCGAGGGTGAGAAGGAGCAAGTGACTCTAATTGGCGAAGCTGAGCACGGCGAGCAGACTGTCCAGATCACCGACGAGAGTGGCCACACGACGGTGGAGGAGATCAAGGTGATTGAGACTCCGTCTGGTGAGGAGAAGCTGATTCTTCCCGATGTCGATACCCCAGTGATTGTGCCTGAGGTGCCGCAAGAGGTAATCGAGCAAGCCGAGCAGACCGGCGAGCAGGTACAGGCCGTGAACGTGGTGACGCCTACCGGCGAGACAGAGCAGGTGATCCTTGTCGGTGAGTCCGAGCACGGTAAGCAGACAGTGGAAATCGTTGACGAGCGTGGCCAGGTCACGACCGAGGAGGTGAAGGTGGAGGAGACTCCGTCTGGTGAAGAGAAGATCGAGATCCCGACTGACTACGGCTACGTGTCCGTGGATGTTCCCGAGCCAGTTCCGTACGAGGAAGGTCACCACGGTGGCTATGAAGAACCGGAACCCGTTCAGCAAGTCGTGGAGGTGACCACACCCGAGGGTGAGAAGGAGCAAGTGACTCTAATTGGCGAAGCTGAGCACGGCGAGCAGACTGTCCAGATCACCGACGAGAGTGGCCACACGACGGTGGAGGAGATCAAGGTGATTGAGACTCCGTCTGGTGAGGAGAAGCTGATTCTTCCCGATGTCGATACCCCAGTGATTGTGCCTGAGGTGCCGCAAGAGGTGATCGAGCAAGCCGAGCAGACCGGCGAGCAGGTACAGGCCGTGAACGTGGTGACGCCTACCGGCGAGACAGAGCAGGTGATCCTTGTCGGTGAGTCCGAGCACGGTAAGCAGACAGTGGAAATCGTTGACGAGCGTGGCCAGGTCACGACCGAGGAGGTGAAGGTGGAGGAGACTCCGTCTGGTGAAGAGAAGATCGAGATCCCGACTGACTACGGCTACGTGTCCGTGGATGTTCCCGAGCCAGTTCCGTACGAGGAAGGTCACCACGGTGGCTATGAAGAACCGGAACCCGTTCAGCAAGTCGTGGAGGTGACCACACCCGAGGGTGAGAAGGAGCAAGTGACTCTAATTGGCGAAGCTGAGCACGGCGAGCAGACTGTCCAGATCACCGACGAGAGTGGCCACACGACGGTGGAGGAGATCAAGGTGATTGAGACTCCGTCTGGTGAGGAGAAGCTGATTCTTCCCGATGTCGATACCCCAGTGATTGTGCCTGAGGTGCCGCAAGAGGTAATCGAGCAAGCCGAGCAGACCGGCGAGCAGGTACAGGCCGTGAACGTGGTGACGCCTACCGGCGAGACAGAGCAGGTGATCCTTGTCGGTGAGTCCGAGCACGGTAAGCAGACAGTGGAAATCGTTGACGAGCGTGGCCAGGTCACGACCGAGGAGGTGAAGGTGGAGGAGACTCCGTCTGGTGAAGAGAAGATCGAGATCCCGACTGACTACGGCTACGTGTCCGTGGATGTTCCCGAGCCAGTTCCGTACGAGGAAGGTCACCACGGTGGCTATGAAGAACCGGAACCCGTTCAGCAAGTCGTGGAGGTGACCACACCCGAGGGTGAGAAGGAGCAAGTGACTCTAATTGGCGAAGCTGAGCACGGCGAGCAGACTGTCCAGATCATCGACGAGAGTGGCCACACGACGGTGGAGGAGATCAAGGTGATTGAGACTCCGTCTGGTGAGGAGAAGCTGATTCTTCCCGATGTCGATACCCCAGTGATTGTGCCTGAGGTGCCGCAAGAGGTAATCGAGCAAGCCGAGCAGACCGGCGAGCAGGTACAGGCCGTGAACGTGGTGACGCCTACCGGCGAGACAGAGCAGGTGATCCTTGTCGGTGAGTCCGAGCACGGTAAGCAGACAGTGGAAATCGTTGACGAGCGTGGCCAGGTCACGACCGAGGAGGTGAAGGTGGAGGAGACTCCGTCTGGTGAAGAGAAGATCGAGATCCCGACTGACTACGGCTACGTGTCCGTGGATGTTCCCGAGCCAGTTCCGTACGAGGAAGGTCACCACGGTGGCTATGAAGAACCGGAACCCGTTCAGCAAGTCGTGGAGGTGACCACACCCGAGGGTGAGAAGGAGCAAGTGACTCTAATTGGCGAAGCTGAGCACGGCGAGCAGACTGTCCAGATCACCGACGAGAGTGGCCACACGACGGTGGAGGAGATCAAGGTGATTGAGACTCCGTCTGGTGAGGAGAAGTTGATTCTTCCCGATGTCGATACCCCAGTGATTGTGCCTGAGGTGCCGCAAGAGGTAATCGAGCAAGCCGAGCAGACCGGCGAGCAGGTACAGGCCGTGAACGTGGTGACGCCTACCGGCGAGACAGAGCAGGTGATCCTTGTCGGTGAGTCCGAGCACGGTAAGCAGACAGTGGAAATCGTTGACGAGCGTGGCCAGGTCACGACCGAGGAGGTGAAGGTGGAGGAGACTCCGTCTGGTGAAGAGAAGATCGAGATCCCGACTGACTACGGCTACGTGTCCGTGGATGTTCCCGAGCCAGTTCCGTACGAGGAAGGTCACCACGGTGGCTATGAAGAACCGGAACCCATTCAGCAAGTCGTGGAGGTGACCACACCCGAGGGTGAGAAGGAGCAAGTGACTCTAATTGGCGAAGCTGAGCACGGCGAGCAGACTGTCCAGATCACCGACGAGAGTGGCCACACGACGGTGGAGGAGATCAAGGTGATTGAGACTCCGTCTGGTGAGGAGAAGTTGATTCTTCCCGATGTCGATACCCCAGTGATTGTGCCTGAGGTGCCGCAAGAGGTAATCGAGCAAGCCGAGCAGACCGGCGAGCAGGTACAGGCCGTGAACGTGGTGACGCCTACCGGCGAGACAGAGCAGGTGATCCTTGTCGGTGAGTCCGAGCACGGTAAGCAGACAGTGGAAATCGTTGACGAGCGTGGCCAGGTCACGACCGAGGAGGTGAAGGTGGAGGAGACTCCGTCTGGTGAAGAGAAGATCGAGATCCCGACTGACTACGGCTACGTGTCCGTGGATGTTCCCGAGCCAGTTCCGTACGAGGAAGGTCACCACGGTGGCTATGAAGAACCGGAACCCGTTCAGCAAGTCGTGGAGGTGACCACACCCGAGGGTGAGAAGGAGCAAGTGACTCTAATTGGCGAAGCTGAGCACGGCGAGCAGACTGTCCAGATCACCGACGAGAGTGGCCACACGACGGTGGAGGAGATCAAGGTGATTGAGACTCCGTCTGGTGAGGAGAAGTTGATTCTTCCCGATGTCGATACCCCAGTGATTGTGCCTGAGGTGCCGCAAGAGGTGATCGAGCAAGCCGAGCAGACTGGCGAGCAGGTACAGGCCGTGAACGTGGTGACGCCTACCGGCGAGACAGAGCAGGTGATCCTTGTCGGTGAGTCCGAGCACGGTAAGCAGACAGTGGAAATCGTTGACGAGCGTGGCCAGGTCACGACCGAGGAGGTGAAGGTGGAGGAGACTCCGTCTGGTGAAGAGAAGATCGAGATCCCGACTGACTACGGCTACGTGTCCGTGGATGTTCCCGAGCCAGTTCCGTACGAGGAAGGTCACCACGGTGGCTATGAAGAACCGGAACCCATTCAGCAAGTCGTGGAGGTGACCACACCCGAGGGTGAGAAGGAGCAAGTGACTCTAATTGGCGAAGCTGAGCACGGCGAGCAGACTGTCCAGATCACCGACGAGAGTGGCCACACGACGGTGGAGGAGATCAAGGTGATTGAGACTCCGTCTGGTGAGGAGAAGTTGATTCTTCCCGATGTCGATACCCCAGTGATTGTGCCTGAGGTGCCGCAAGAGGTGATCGAGCAAGCCGAGCAGACTGGCGAGCAGGTACAGGCCGTGAACGTGGTGACGCCTACCGGCGAGACAGAGCAGGTGATCCTTGTCGGTGAGTCCGAGCACGGTAAGCAGACAGTGGAAATCGTTGACGAGCGTGGCCAGGTCACGACCGAGGAGGTGAAGGTGGAGGAGACTCCGTCTGGTGAAGAGAAGATCGAGATCCCGACTGACTACGGCTACGTGTCCGTGGATGTTCCCGAGCCAGTTCCGTACGAGGAAGGTCACCACGGTGGCTATGAAGAACCGGAACCCATTCAGCAAGTCGTGGAGGTGACCACACCCGAGGGTGAGAAGGAGCAAGTGACTCTAATTGGCGAAGCTGAGCACGGCGAGCAGACTGTCCAGATCACCGACGAGAGTGGCCACACGACGGTGGAGGAGATCAAGGTGATTGAGACTCCGTCTGGTGAGGAGAAGTTGATTCTTCCCGATGTCGATACCCCAGTGATTGTGCCTGAGGTGCCGCAAGAGGTGATCGAGCAAGCCGAGCAGACCGGCGAGCAGGTACAGGCCGTGAACGTGGTGACGCCTACCGGCGAGACGGAGCAGGTGATCCTTGTCGGTGAGTCCGAGCACGGTAAGCAGACAGTGGAAATCGTTGACGAGCGTGGCCAGGTCACGACCGAGGAGGTGAAGGTGGAGGAGACTCCGTCTGGTGAAGAGAAGATTGAGATCCCGACTGACTACGGCTACGTGTCCGTGGATGTTCCCGAGCCAGTTCCGTACGAGGAAGGTCACCACGGTGGCTATGAAGAACCGGAACCCATTCAGCAAGTCGTGGAGGTGACCACACCCGAGGGTGAGAAGGAGCAAGTGACTCTAATTGGCGAAGCTGAGCACGGCGAGCAGACTGTCCAGATCACCGACGAGAGTGGCCACACGACGGTGGAGGAGATCAAGGTGATTGAGACTCCGTCTGGTGAGGAGAAGTTGATTCTTCCCGATGTCGATACCCCAGTGATTGTGCCTGAGGTGCCGCAAGAGGTGATCGAGCAAGCCGAGCAGACTGGCGAGCAGGTACAGGCCGTGAACGTGGTGACGCCTACCGGCGAGACGGAGCAGGTGATCCTTGTCGGTGAGTCCGAGCACGGTAAGCAGACAGTGGAAATCGTTGACGAGCGTGGCCAGGTCACGACCGAGGAGGTGAAGGTGGAGGAGACTCCGTCTGGTGAAGAGAAGATCGAGATCCCGACTGACTACGGCTACGTGTCCGTGGATGTTCCCGAGCCAGTTCCGTACGAGGAAGGTCACCACGGTGGCTATGAAGAACCGGAACCCATTCAGCAAGTCGTGGAGGTGACCACACCCGAGGGTGAGAAGGAGCAAGTGACTCTAATTGGCGAAGCTGAGCACGGCGAGCAGACTGTCCAGATCACCGACGAGAGTGGCCACACGACGGTGGAGGAGATCAAGGTGATTGAGACTCCGTCTGGTGAGGAGAAGTTGATTCTTCCCGATGTCGATACCCCAGTGATTGTGCCTGAGGTGCCGCAAGAGGTGATCGAGCAAGCCGAGCAGACTGGCGAGCAGGTACAGGCCGTGAACGTGGTGACGCCTACCGGCGAGACAGAGCAGGTGATCCTTGTCGGTGAGTCCGAGCACGGTAAGCAGACAGTGGAAATCGTTGACGAGCGTGGCCAGGTCACGACCGAGGAGGTGAAGGTGGAGGAGACTCCGTCTGGTGAAGAGAAGATCGAGATCCCGACTGACTACGGCTACGTGTCCGTGGATGTTCCCGAGCCAGTTCCGTACGAGGAAGGTCACCACGGTGGCTATGAAGAACCGGAACCCGTTCAGCAAGTCGTGGAGGTGACCACACCCGAGGGTGAGAAGGAGCAAGTGACTCTAATTGGCGAAGCTGAGCACGGCGAGCAGACTGTCCAGATCACCGACGAGAGTGGCCACACGACGGTGGAGGAGATCAAGGTGATTGAGACTCCGTCTGGTGAGGAGAAGCTGATTCTTCCCGATGTCGATACCCCAGTGATTGTGCCTGAGGTGCCGCAAGAGGTGATCGAGCAAGCCGAGCAGACCGGCGAGCAGGTACAGGCCGTGAACGTGGTGACGCCTACCGGCGAGACAGAGCAGGTGATCCTTGTCGGTGAGTCCGAGCACGGTAAGCAGACAGTGGAAATCGTTGACGAGCGTGGCCAGGTCACGACCGAGGAGGTGAAGGTGGAGGAGACTCCGTCTGGTGAAGAGAAGATCGAGATCCCGACTGACTACGGCTACGTGTCCGTGGATGTTCCCGAGCCAGTTCCGTACGAGGAAGGTCACCACGGTGGCTATGAAGAACCGGAACCCGTTCAGCAAGTCGTGGAGGTGACCACACCCGAGGGTGAGAAGGAGCAAGTGACTCTAATTGGCGAAGCTGAGCACGGCGAGCAGACTGTCCAGATCACCGACGAGAGTGGCCACACGACGGTGGAGGAGATCAAGGTGATTGAGACTCCGTCTGGTGAGGAGAAGTGATTCTTCCCGATGTCGATACCCCAGTGATTGTGCCTGAGGTGCCGCAAGAGGTGATCGAGCAAGCCGAGCAGACTGGCGAGCAGGTACAGGCCGTGAACGTGGTGACGCCTACCGGCGAGACAGAGCAGGTGATCCTTGTCGGTGAGTCCGAGCACGGTAAGCAGACAGTGGAAATCGTTGACGAGCGTGGCCAGGTCACGACCGAGGAGGTGAAGGTGGAGGAGACTCCGTCTGGTGAAGAGAAGATCGAGATCCCGACTGACAACGGCTACGTGTCCGTGGATGTTCCTGAACAAGAAGTGAAGTTTATGACAAAGGTTGAGTTCCGTGATTGGATTTCGAAGCATTATGAGGACAAGTTATCGTATCTCAAGGAGCAGGAGAAGAAGCTTGAGGAAGAAGTACGTGCGAAGGCTACCCGTGTTCAAGGACTTGAGGACTGCATTGAGCAAGCTGCCAACAAGGTATGTGAGGAGTTGTGAGTCTTTTAGCTTTTGTGGTGTCTAATGTGGCCTGTGTATGTTTGCAGTTCGGCTACTACGGCGTGTACGAGCAACCACCACACTTCCAGAATGCCGTGGACTGGATCCAGAACGAATGCTGGGCCCAAGATCGCTGGGAGCCTGAGAGCCCGTCAAAGCACCGGATGCTGCGACGTTGATTTGCTTTCGGCGGAGAAGTTGCGTCCTTGACTGTAACCCAGAGGACGCAGCACTTGTTGAGATGATGACGAAGGGTGGCGCCTTGCGTGGCTGCATATTCCTGTGCGCTTGTAGTAGTGACCTGCACGTGCTGTATCAAAGAGTAGTGTTGCGCATAACATCCATGATAATATCACACTTAACACAATAAGAATGTCGGTCATTAAGTTGCCTTTCACAGCAAGAGTGAAGGTCTAACTTCAACTAAAATATCTTGAGATGTTTATTTAATGTGGTCCACACCAACAAATCATACCGCACACATTTTTCCACTTGATTTGATTTCACTATGGGCGACATCTTCTTACGGGCCTTTAGCGCCAACCTAGAGCAGACTCAGCGCGCATTGTCCCCACACTGCTTGTTCTGCGTACCACAGCCCCGATCTCTCCTCGCAGATGAATCACTGACTCAAGACGTACTATATACCCACTTCCTCACGCCTACAGGCGACGACGAGCCACAGCGACGTCTTGGTGACTATGATACGCTCAATGGTAAATAATCTTATTTTTTTCTAAACTCATTTTCTTATTTGTCAGAGTGATGGTCACTTCAACTTTGGTGTGATTAGGTAAACAAGTGGCAGTCTTGGGTTCCCATATTCACACTGGAAGGGCTTTAATGACCGCAGACAAGTGCGGATCTTGCTATCTGAGAAGAGAGAGATTCATCATCAAGAAGTGACGGTGTTGCACATCAGTCGACCACTAGAAGGCGGAATTGAAGTACCTGAAGATCCCAGTGAGATCGACGTGGCTACTTTTAGAAAGTATACAGCCATCTTAAGGTCGTTCCCAGAGAACGAGCTCGTGTTCTACCAACTAGATGAAACTATTAGCCAAGTACACAAAATCTGTGTACAACAGCAGGTGTACGACAGGTACAAGCAGACCCTACCGGCAAATTTGAAAGAAGAATGGGAAGCAGCAGTGGAAGAGTTGATTCGTGCTGGAAGTTTTGACGATGTGGACGAGGACTATAGATTACAGACAAGACACGGTGGAGGAGTGAGTCATTTGTTGCAGATTCAACAGGTGGTGGAGTGCTACTTGATGGAGAGTCTACATGACTTGATTTTCCCGAGAGTTGTGGCGAGCTGTCAAGAACAGGATAAGAATTACAACAGGTTATGTACCGCATGAGACTTTATACTCCAGAAGATTTTGGATTGCGGAAGGAGTTCCAGGTGAGATGCAAAAGACAAATTGAGTAGTTGAAGCAGTGAACTTAACTTATTGGTGTGTTTTGGGGTTGGCAAGTGTTTTGCAGCGGAAGCACGTGATACGCTTCTTACCGTTGTCGAGAAGAAAACACCTTTAGATATGCTGCTGGTTTTTAAGGCGTGTATTGATCGAGTCAATGATGCAATTGCGCGGAACGTCAATCTGCGTCGTTTAGATCTTGGTACGGTACCGGAGTTGTTGATATTGTTGTCTTCTCACACCTTTGCCCTTTATGTTGTAGAAGCTTACCAGTTGACGACGGACGACATTTTGGATCAACTGCTCTTTGTGCTAGTGCAGGTTTTTAATCAGGTTCTTCGGGATATACCAGACAGAGATGCTTCACCGTTTCCAATCGCAGCAGTGATTCAGTACATCTCGGACTATCACTTCATCAACTCCAACACGACAGCGTTGGGCTTCACGATAGCAAACTTTCAAGTGGCTATTGAATATTTTCTTATGCGAGGGGACCACGATGAAGACTGCAAAGATTGTGCAGATCTTGCTTTACAAGGTGAAAATACTGGAATTCGCTGTTTGCGGGTTGTTGAGGAGTCAAAGTGCGTGCGGGCAGCCCATAGAATTCGGCGAGACCTAATGCAAGGTGTGGAGAATGTAGAACTTGCTCAACGAGATACTGGGACTGAAACTGGGCAAGAGGGCCTCCACCCAACTGTCGATGATTCAGCTAGAGATGGGATACCAACGAAGCGGTTAAATTTATTGGAGAATGGTCTACTGATCGAAGTGATGAAGCTGAAGACAATTCGATTGATTCTTCATCGAACGGCTCGCTTGCAGTTCATCCTGTCGAATTCGTTGCTGACAAATTGCAGGCTTCAGTGGACAATACTAGCATAACCCAAGTTAGCGGCGGACAGCGTTTCTTCGCTTCAGTAACAGAAAATGGGAGCTTGTTCACATGGGGAGACAGCAGTGGAGGACGTCTGGGATATGCTATTGCTGATGGCGATTCACGACGTGTAAGCTTGCCACAACGCGTATTCGCGTTAGAACGGCACACGATTATTCAAGTTGCTTGCGGAGCTTTCCACACGCTGGTTACAGATCTTAACGGTCATGTTTTTGGGTGGGGAAGCAACGCAAGGGGTCAGCTGGGATTTTTGTCACCAGGATTTCCGTCTACAGCAATTGAAACTCCATCCGTTGTGGGAGATCTTCGGGGTTTGTATATGAGTTCTGTAGCGTGTGGTGAGTACCATTCGCTTGCTCTATCGTCCGATGGCCGTGTGTTCTCGTGGGGTTGCAACAAGTACGGGAAGCTTGGTCGCACGGCAGACAGCTTGCTGGATATGGTGGTGAGTTTTCTATCTCCGTACATTGCCATTAATAGTAAGTATTTGGCTGACAATGCTTTGATTCTGTTTATTCAGCAACCAAGACAGATTGATGCAGACTGGACCGGGTGGGCTATGGATATGAAGTCCAGAATAGGCAACGGAGAAAGATACGTTGTCCGCCGCATTGCAGCAGGGAAGGATCATTCTCTCGCCATCAGCAATGATGGGGCGGGGTTCACGTGGGGACGTGGGGACTCCGGTCAACTTGGGCATGGGTGCTACATGGACGTAAGCGAACCGAAGCAGGTGATGGCACTCTCAGCAGCAATCTCGGAGAAATGCGGAATTATCGACGTTGCAGGGGGAAACGATTTTTCGGTCTTCTTGCTTCAAAACGGTACTGCGTACATTTGCGGTCGGGACCCTTCGCAGAGCGACAAGCTGTATCTGTCGCCTACACTGCTAACACTTCCTTCGACACTCGAGCTCGAGTTCTTCGGACAGATCGTCGCAATATCTTGTGGAGAAGTTCACTTCGCGCTATTAGCTAAGAGTGGAGCACTATTGCTTTCGTACTCCAACTTCTCCCAACCATCACCTGACGCAGGATCAACCACAGCAGAAGTACAGGAGAGGCGAGTGGTATGGGTGAGAGAGGCTGGTACTGTCCTTCGAATGGTATGTGGTGCCTCTCACACGCTCGTTGTCGTCTAAAACCTCTCAAGATTGACTGCCATCATAAGGTTATTGCCGTACCATGTATTTACTGCTTTGTTCAGAGTGCCTGTTTGCAAGTATCGCTAACCCCGCGCATGTACCCTTTCAGTTCTCAAAATACACCCAAGACTCCCCATTTTCTAAAATTCCCAACTGTGGCACCCATTTTCTAAAATCCCCACACTTTAATGGCAAGTAGCGTTGTAAACGCTCTCTTTGGGTCGTACGACTTGCGCAATGCCAAGCAATGGCGAGACGAAGACATGGCATACCGGGAGCAGGAGATCCAGTGGCTCAATGACGACATCGTGCGCGCGCATCAGTGGCGTCTGGCGGACATTGAACGCTTCCTCCGACGCGAGAAGACACAGAGTGAGCATTTAGTGTGTGAAGCACGTGCTGAGCAGCTTTCGACCGTATCGGAACAAGCGACGCTGCTATGTGGCTTCATCGTCAGTGCCATGTGCAACGTAGGCGTGCCGGACAACGTACGGGCCTCCGTCTTGTTCCTCTATACAGTCTCAGGCACTGCAGTGTGTACGTCCATGCTCATCTGTGCCGTCATGTGCACGAATCTGCAGTTGGCAGTGACGCGCTATGCTGCCCACACACTTGAAGATAGTGTGCGGACGATGGACATGGCGCAGTTGGAGTGGGCATCGCCCTTCAGTTCGTGGTGGCTTAGGAGATGTGAGAAGGAGCAGATGACGGCTTACAAGTTCATGCTCTTTGGTGTCGCCTGCTTCTTCTTGTACCTTGGGGCAGTGTCGTGGATCCAGTTCTACATGTCCACAGGGACGTCTTTGAGTATCTCGACTCTGTCGTTCATTGGGTTTCTCATCTGGCAGCTACGTATTGCGAGCAAGTGGAGATACTTGTTAACTCCGCCGTCGGCGGCGAGACCGACATCAGGACGATTGTCGGCACTCTCGCAATCGTATCTGTCTGCTCCGAGGACGCCAGTGTCGCTTTCATTGAGGAAATCGGTGGTGGAGCAGGGTACTGGAGTCCCAGCGTCGGCCTCCAGCTTTACCAAGTCCGTTACTCCGAATGGCACACCTGTCGTGACGTGACATCAAACCAGCAGACAACCGTAAATATGTTCATTACAATTTTGGATTTACTTCACTACGCTGATCGTCGGGTATGAAAACACACTCGCGCTACTCAAATTACCATGACAGCCGTCATGACATTTCTCACCTAGGCAAATTGCCCAACAATGGGTCGATCAAGCAAACACACACTAGTTCTGAATAATTCTGTCGCGAATACACCGCATTTCGGAACAGTCCGGATTCTGGTGGTCCATGCCTTTGCCTCGCAAATCCTGTCGGCATCTCCAGCGTCGAAGTCTGATCTCTGGGGTTAGAGCTCGACAGCAGCGCGCGGCTGCCTCCGTGCACAATGAATCCATCTCACCAACGTGGGGTGGGCGTGACAGCGGGGAAGACGATCTCCAACGAGTCATCCGACGAGTCCAGTAGATCTTGACCCTCAGGCGGCAGTAAATACGTCGTGAACTCGATCACCTCGTAGACAAATGCCAGCACGAGAAACAGCAGCCACCAGTAGAAGTAGCGAATATTGCCCTTGCCCACACACTTTCCCGTCCACGGACAATGATGATCATATTCCTCAATACACACTCGACAATCCATGCAATGCAGAGCTCTACAGACAAAAAGTTAGCATCATTCTTCCTCTTCACCACCACAACGTACCCTTCTGGTCGGTACGAGTCACAATGATCACAGTACGTGTACGTATCATCAAGTGGCACCTCGATCCTGCAGCACTCTCATCAATCTCCCACTCACAAGTATAAAACCACGTTGTTCTCACCTCGTGGCAATGCCTGGATTCGAACACCCCACAAGTGCATAACTCGTCAAGCAAGCACCCGAGAGGAAGAGCCCTGCACTTAACTCGATAACTCCTGCTTTCTCGAACGTCAGAACGTTCACCACAGCAGCTAAGAAGCAGAAAACTGTCCATGTAGCTAGCATTAAGTGCCAATGAGGTCCCATCATGCACCTCGGAGGTGGGACATCTCCATCTCTCTCCACATTTGTATCTCGCCACCGGAAGCCAAAGTTTGCACGCTTAAGTTGCACGAGCTCCAGTACATGGTGTGTAGCTATACAAAACACACCATCGAGGGCCCATAGCACTTGCCAATGTCCTTCAGTCGTGTCTGTGACGCCTCGTTCCACGTCGTGGACTGGAAACGGACGCACGCCTAACCGACTCCGTGTCAACAGGTTGTCGTACTCGTAGCTGCACTCAGTATTACACGAGCGTTTGTCGAAGGATACAGATGGCGACGAGATGTGCAGAGGCTTGAGAGGCGCAGAGTCGACGTGCTTGGCCTTCTTCCCCATGTTGACACTGGCACTTGGCCTGTCAAAATGGCGAATGACTGAGACTTTGTATGAGAAATGATACTTTATATAGTGATATCGTAATTTGGAAACAATAAGAAATGTAACGATGCAATGCTGAGACACTTTGATATATTTGTTTAAAGGTCAGTAAGTATTGATAGGCTTCTTTGGTGAGTTCTCTATGATTGATTAAAGGGTTCGTTGGATTTGGTGTTCAAGTTGCAGTGTTGTTGCTGGTTCATCAAATGACCGAGAAAATACTCATATACTTAATGAGTAAACTGAAAGTCCACAGTTTACTTATTATCGTTTGTAAAACGGGTATCATGTTGATGCTTCACAGTAGATGTAGATCTATTCGCTGATGTGGTTGAGTGAAAAATCGGCAACTACTAGAAATCAGTGCAATGATATTGTGGTGAATGATGTCCACGCAAGTATATACTCCATCGACAAGTGCAAACCCTTCACTGTATTCATTTCTCATTTTACTAGATACTTTAGTAGTATCTGCATCTACACCAACCAACAAATTGATTTACGTTTGAAGTGAGGTTACGCTCAGCATATCGTCCGAGCGCGAGCTCATGTACGAAGTAGCTAATGAACCGTACGTTCTCGAATAAGCAGGTTGCTCGTAAACAAATTGGTAACGGGCTGCTTCCAGAGTATCCAAGTGGGTAGCTTCCATCAAACACTTCACACAAAAGCGCACCTTTCGCTGTTGAAGCTCCAGATCTGGTGAAATAAAGCTTAACTTCTTGGAGACTTTGCATGATCCGCACAACGTCCCGAAACACAATTTGCATGTAGTACTAGATTTCCCGAAACGTCGAAGCTTGGGTTTCTTGATAGGTTGCGAACACGTCACACAAACAGGTTGTACAGCTGGAGCACCACGCTCTCGTAACTCCGCATGCCTCTGTTCCAGCAACCACGCTAACTTCTTCATCTGACCGCAGTACGAGTACTTCAGACCTGCCATCGTGGCATGAACCATCCCTGACACAGCAATCGTGCGAATTATATCACCTCTCGGGTCCATGATACCCGTGCCGTAACAGTCCGTTCGATCTGTCCCCTCCTGATGAAAAATTGCACAGAGCGACATGTTCCCACGCACTCGACTCGGTAGCTCGTGGGTTTGTGGGAAGTTGACCGAGTGTAGCAAGTGATAACCCACACGCTCACCGTTCTTTAAATTCATAATGCCAGTGCTCTCCACGTAAACATAGTCACGGTTGCGTAAAATTCCAAATGAAGCGCCTGGGATATCGATCTCCATCCACTTGACCACCACTGACTGAAAAGGTTCGTCCACAGTTGGCTCCACAATTGTTTCAAGAACTGCAGCAGCACTAAAGTCATTGAGATAGGACGCCTTAATTCGCATCGCTTCGAGAGTTGGGCTCACGAGGCCAAACATATTTTCATCCAGAGTACCAGGAAGTGGACCTACCATGAGCGACACTGGCATACTAGAATCTGGATTGGAATGCTTCCGTTCAATGTACGTCGTTGCGGCACCGGAACTCGCGAATTTTTTCCATCGAGCAAGGTCCACTCGTTTCTCTGTGCTTAAGTACTCTTCGTACTCTTCAAACTTGGAATGTACGAGAGTGTCCGTGATTTCCAAAAGTTTTGTGCGGTCTTCATTGGCGAGTGTCAAGTCACCGAAGGGGTTAACAGTGAATCGTCTGTTGCTCATTTTGATCAGCTACTATAGTGCGAGCGCTGCCACGCAAGTCGGAAAATGGCCAGTCCTCAATTTGAGGCGCAAACGGGATTGCGTACAGTACAGTAATACTAATGGCAAATCATGGAGCTTGCCAGACTGGGAACCAGGTGGCGACCACACACCCACACACCCAGTTTTTAACAAACAACTTGGCGAGCATTCATGTTGTTCGTCGAGGAGTCAGGTGGCCACGTTTGCTGTGCATGTGCAATTTCTTGTATTGTATTTCAACGTGCCATTAACCCATACAGTTCTACATGCATAAAGTCTACTTAGGGAATTGTGTTTTCAACATGAATTTGACATACCGGTTCTATACGGTATACCGGTGCATTCTCATTCTCCAGGGATGAACACTACCCGAAAGCTCTCATTTCACATTTAGAAGAACCAAGATCAAGAACCAAGGGGCTTTATTTATTCAATCACCACGATCACGCGTAGATCCCGAGAACGTATTAGTACATCATTCGCACCACCGTTTAGAGGTACTGCTGCCATACGGACAGTAAATGTCAGGCTATGTGCCCGAATTCATGGAAGCGTTCTGTCCAGGCACCACTACTACCACGAGCTTCCAATTCACCGAATATCTCTACAAATACTAACATTCTTAGAAATTACTGAGCGTTCAATCTGATGCATACTGGTGGTGAAGCGGCTCGTCAGGAATTTGTGATGATGCGTACGATTCCTATGATGCTTTCCAGGAGACGACCCTCTCGCATTTGTCACATTGGTTCATCGCCCTACGGCGACTAATTTATGAGTGATACTTTATGTCAATCGTGTTGTACAAGGCTTGGTATTTGGACCAGTCGTTCCAGTTTTTTGGCGAAGTAGCTTGCGTCCGTAGTAGCCTTGTTCAGATCAACGCCCAAGCTCTCTGCGAAAGCTGTCCGTTCTCGCAGCCTTCAACAATGCTAAACTATTGTCGATAGCATCGGACACGGCAGTCCAGGTCTAGCATTATCGATGGCTTGCCATTGTTGATGTAAATCGAGTTGTACTTGCTAACCTCTGGTATTTTTCATTGTTCAACGAGCAGTAGTAGTAGACGTTTCGAAGACATCAGCACGTAATACGATCATTAACCGTTTCTCGTATTTTTAGTAAGGGACGCACTTCAATGGTGCGATTACAGGTAGTAATACCCCTTCTGGATAGTGATAGCCCCCCTAAAACACAATGACTACAAAGAGCTCGATTTACAGTTAGATTTGTTGCTGGTAGCAAACAATGTTTAGTTTGACAACGTATTTATTAAGTAGAGCTGTTTATGGTTTTGTGGTTTTGATTTCTTCTGGTACTAAACAATGCTTAGATGACATCACTATCAGCTTCGGAGATACAAGACACATTATACTAAGTATTCGGTAGACCCGTTCGATAAATAATCACACAGATTCCGACTGCGCGGGAGCGTACCACTTTGGAATTTGCATTCGAGTACTCAAAGCCTCATATCCAGGATGACTACTCATCTCAACTCATTTAAGCTTCTCTGTAGCGTCTTATTCATGGCCAATATCATTCTAATTGTGTGCGTCGAAGCTGTTACTCCATACAAAGCAGTCAATGCCGCAACTTTTCACACTCATCCAATCGACCGAGGCTATAAAAGACACTTGAAAACGCCGAATTCGAATGATGATGACAGTTCTGAGAATCGAGGGTTTGACTTGGCAGCCGGTGCTACCAAGCTGAAAGATCTGGCCAATAAAGGAACTCAGAAGATCCGTGAGCATGCACAGAAGCTCGCTACGAATGTGAAAATTAAAATGACAGGGAACAATCAACAAAAAACAGATATGCTCTTCAAGAACCTGAAGGTTGCCGTTGCAGAGGCGAAAATCTTTGACAGCCCGCAGTTCTCAGAGTGGACTCGTTCTGTGGCCAAACTATACAGGGAGGAACCTAAAAAGGGATACTTAGCCATGGTGGCGACACTAACGGCTCATTATGGTGACGATGGTCTGGCGAAGATGATAGCTGAGACCAAGGAAGTCATACCAATATCTACAGTCATGAGACTGGATGAGGCTCAACTGGCACGTTGGGTTAATCAAGAGAAAAGTCTGGATGATGTTTTCATGGCTCTAAAACTTGAGAAGAAAGGTGATAAACTTTTCGAAAGTCCAGTTATATCCACTTGGTACGCTTATGCAATTAAGCTGGATGATAAGGATCCGGAAAAGCAATTGCTCGCTTCTTTGAAGACGCGGTACGATGATCAAAGTTTGGCGAAGACGCTAGTTGCGGGTAAGGAAGGCGATCGCACGGTTTCCCTTGCTATGAAATTGGAAAAATCACAAATCGAAGATTGGGTGGCAAGCAGAAAGCCGAACGACGTTTTCAATTTGCTCAAGCTGGATGAGGATAGTGACAATCTACTCAAGAATCCATTGTTCAAGATGTGGACCTCGTACCTGCAAAAACTGGATACGAAAACCTCATCTGAACTGGTGTTTCAAAAACTGTCTGCGCTTTACAACGGTGAGACGTTGGCGAGACTACTTGCAGAAAAACCCAATGTTGATATGACCATCCTAGTCAGAAATCTGCGGGAATTGCAGCTCGACAAATGGAAAAGTAATGGAAAAACTGTGGATGAGATTTTTAAGTTGCTGAAGCTACAAAACGAAGGAGAAGGTCTGATGAAAGCTCCAATGTACAATACTTGAATCTCCTACGTCATTAAGATGGACAAGAAGAGTCCGTACGATACCATTTTACAAAAGCTAATGACGAGGTACGATGATGAAAGCTTGACGAAGGCATTACGTTTAGCAGATGCGAAACAAGTGGAAAAGGCACGTATCGAAAATTGGCTGAGCAATGGCAAGACAGCAGATGATATAGCGAATGACATTTTTAATTCTTTGAAGCTGAACACAGGAGATAACATTTTCGAAACGAAGACGTCGAGATTGGTCACCTGGATCTCTAACGTAGAATTAATGGAGAAGCCGGAAAATTTAATGATTTCTGTACTTAAGAAGCACTACGACGATGAAGCTCTGACGAACTTGATCGCTGTGGCGAAGAAAGACTACCGCACGAGGGGAGTTGCCAGAAAACTAGAGGAAGCACGACTCAACACCTGGATAACCAATGGTGAAAGTGCAGACAACGTGTTCAAGATTTTACAACTGAGTAAGGAACGAGATGGACTGTTGACGAGTGCATCGTGGAGTACTTGGATTTCGTACGTGACCAAGCTGGATAATGAGAATCCTGACGAACTTATGTTACCGGTTTTGAAGAAGCAATACGGTGACGAAGGTCTGGCGGCCATAATTGCCAACGGAAAAAAAAGTGATACAACGGAAACTGTTGCTGCTAAGTTGCAAGAAGAAGTATGGCGGAGCGAAGGGAAAAATAGTGACGACATTTTCAATCTTCTCTTTGGAAAAATCAAAAATGACGAGATGTTTGAGATATTTGAGCGTGCTGAGTTTAGTACATGGATCAACTACATAACCAAGCTCAACAAGCTCAACAAAATAAACCCAGACGAATTTTTTATTGTCTCGGCATTGGAGAAGCAATTCGAAGACAAATTTGTGGAGCTGGCGCGAGCTCTGGAAACTGCAAAGAAGAAAGCTTCACTTGATGGCAATGTCGCCACGAAGAACATAGTACGTGAACTGCAGACGCAACAATTCAAGAAATTGATGTCTAGACACATGGACCCCATAAAACTAGGAGAGTTCTTGAACGTGAAAGAAGACAAGAACAATCTGGGAGTTTTACTTGCTTACTACGATTACTACAAAAATGCACGGAGTTATTGATAAACTCGGCTCTCAAAATCATAAAGTGCGCAATGAAAATCAAAATTTCCAGTACGATTAATACAGAACGAGATATACGTTTTTATAGGAGATGTTGGTTGTGCTTGCGCGTGGCGCGAACTGTTGGCGCCAAAACTTTTCATTCTCAATTTGGCTCGATGCCAACCACCAAGTACAAGAAATACCCGCACCATGTGCGCGCGTGCTTGTTGAGAGTTGCCAAGGACGATGGTGACTGGAAGGCTATTGCAGAACTTTACAATGCGGCTGGAGCGCACGTGGGCGCCGTGCCGTACAGACTGGTGTTGCCAGTAAGGGCAAAAACATTCATGTCATTGCTGATTTCAAGCTCAGGCCTGACCTATCAAGAGTCGCAGTTCAGCTCCTTCACAGGCGACCTTGCGAATGAGTTTATTCGGCGCTTCTTGTGCCACACTGATGCCGAAGATGTCTTCGACGAGGAGGAGTTTGAAGATGCTGAGGTATTGAAATTGGGGCCGTACTCCCCAAAGCTGAATCCTATTGAGAACGTGTTCTCTGTTTATAAAAGTGCCGTCAAGCAATTTCTTGCACGCCAACGCCCTGCAATCCTGCGTGTACCGGATGGAACAACGATTACAGAGCATCGAGCCAAGTATCTTAAACTTGCTGCTGACCCTCTCTTTGTTGAAATTGTGACACCAGAGCTCTGTAACAGAGTATTTTACCACTCGTTACCACACCACCAGGCTACGACGACATGGAATTTTATTATCAGTTGTCACTGTCACTCGACTATTAAGGTATCAATTACAACAGATATTTTGAGTTTCATTGCGCACTTTTTGATTTTGAGAGTCGAGTTTGTGAATAACGCCGTGTATTGGTGTAATGTGCTATGAATTCGAAAGCCATGCGAACTCAGAATATCCACAAGGTACCCGAACATGTGGTAGGCTCGGTACTGTCCTCTTGCACTTGGGCGTCTCGCGATACAGCATAAGATTGCCTCAAAATAGCAGACACCTACTAGAGAAAACCCATTTGACGGAATAGCTATGAAATGTTGTCTCGCACACGATCAAACATTCAAAGATGCCGTGAGCGTTCGTCACGTCTGGAAAACCTAAGAAAGTTCAAGGCTACGTGTACTGTTTGACAAGGGAAAATGGATTTTCTTATTTCCTAATACTTCCTTGGTTGTAAATCAAGATCTACTGCAGGGCCGGATAGATATACTGGTCGTAGAGTACTTCCCAAGAGCAGTCTCCGACATCTTCAATCCAGCAACCGTGCGGGATGCCACTAATTTCGTGAAGGTGGAGCCCTCCACGAGTTTCCAGCGTACGAAGACCAAACGAATCCGACGTGTATTCCAATGTCTCCGTCATGTTGACAATTGTCAAGTTCTGGAAACTAGTCTCGATCTCGGCTAGCGTGTCGACCTCTGAGTAGCGACCAAACAGAGAGCTCTGCCACGGCATGATTATTCCGTCTTCGGGTGAGGCGAAGAAGTAAGCTTGTTCGAGTTTCAGGAAGTTGGCTTTGCGACGGTGCTGGTGATAGACGCACTGATTATCGCTAGGTAAGCACGGGTTCACGTTGTTCAACACCGGGAAGAAGATGTTAGACATCGCCCAACTACCGAACTGTGGCGAGCGGGCCAAGTTAAATTGTGAACGCTCGTATTGCGTACTAGGATTCTCAAGGCTGAACATTGTGAAGTCGTGCTGGAGTTTACCGTAAAAAGCCTCGGGTGGGTACGCGGTGTAGTTGAAAATCTCCTCGGGAACTAGCGTAGTCAAAAAACCGTAGCCAGCGCCAGCGGACGTGTCCGCTTCGTAAGGGCCGGTGAAAATGCCGTTCTGGATGCCAGCCATACTGATGTAGCGGCGCACCTGGTGATCATCCATGTCCTCGATCACTGCTCGTGAAATAGCCCCCCTGGGAGTGTGCGACGAGGATATAGCCGTCACTGAAAGCCGAGTTGTTGGCCACGACATCACGCACTGCTTGGACGGCCATCGGTAACTGAGTGACAAGTGCGTTGGTCGAGCACTCGTTTTCACAAAACCCGAGGGCGATAGCTGTGCGTCCTTCTGCTGTGAGGTTTGCAACAAAGTTGTCGCCGCTTGAGCGGTTACCAGTCACACCGTGAATGAAGATCACGGGCAAGTTAGAAGCCGCCGAGGCCAAGCAGGTGGTGCAGGCTGTGAGTGCGAATAGGATTGGGTTGCGGAACATCGTTTGGAGTGAAGGCTGGAAGCGGAGGTCGATGGAAAATTCAAGAGTGAGCTCCACTTTCATGTGCTTCAGCCTGTTTCCAGTTCCCGTCAGCGTTCTTGACGACTGCAAACCAAGTCGGTTAGGAAATTGCAGTTGACATCATCATCACATTGATGATGGATATACTAAGTAAACATGTTATACGGTAACGCAATTATACGTAGGAGGGTTGTCGGTGTCGGTGTAGCAGCAGATACGGACCAGATTCATTAGCGTGATCAACGGCGGTACATGATTGAATGTCTGCACAACAAAATGCTGCCCAAGTGAGAACCCCTATTAATCATCGTACATGTGTTGAACGAAGAGAGCACCATTGGAACAGGCACAAGTCGAGAGTCGTCGTATAGAGAGGCTAACACTCAGACACTACGCTGTCTCTACAGATAGATGCATTACCATGGACAAAGTAATGTGCGAGCTCACTGGGTCCAACAAATCAAATTTAAGTATCCGTTAGACCCCAGTTCCGGGACACCAAGTTCCGGGACAGGTGATTTGCGAAAAAGCTTTTTGTCCACTAGACTCGGCTTTCTCCACCACGTTCAGCACGTAATTTTAGCCAGTTAAAAGATCTTTCGATCGGTGTGCTGCTTGCCTGAAAGCGGCTATTCACTGCTGAGAACGACGCCAAAGTGTGCCCAGATCCCCAAAAGTCGTGCGCGATGGAAGTAGAAAATGACTCGCCTGACGAAATGGAGCGGCTCCAGCAAGCTGTAGACGCAGTCAATGACAAGCGGCTTTCTCTACGAGCAGCCGCTACCAGGTTTAGTGTCAGCAAGAGCAAAATTCATCGTCGTACATCGGGTCAAGTGGAGTTGACCTCTCGAAATGGAACAGAACCAATTTTGACTTCTGGCGAGATTAATGGCGTTGTAAAAGCTGTGATGATGCGTACAAGGCATGGACAATGCTTTACAAAGGATGAACTGGGGTTATTCATTCGTGCTATCGTCGAAAACAGCCCACACAGTCGTGAAATACCCGAAAATTTTCCGTCTAAGAGCTACATCCAGCGATTTGTTGTCAAGCACGCTGTTGATTTTAGTTCTAGACGTGCGCAGTCGCTGGAGGTTTGTCGAGCAAAGGCATCTACTGTTGAAAACGTGGATAGACATTTCAACAATTTCAAAGAAGTGATCTCTTCCGTCGCAGATATCCCGACTTCACGCATCTGGAATCTCGACGAGACTGGCATGAGTCCCCAAACACGGAGCACTAGGAAAAAGGTACTGGCTGCTAAACACATGCGTGCAAATGTTCAAGAGTCCAACGATCGCACAAATGTGTCTGCTTTGGTGTGCATCAACGCCGATGGAGGATTTGTGCCCCCCTTTTCATTTTGCCTGGCAAAAAAATTAGAGTATGTGACACAGCAGGAGGTTTGAAAGGCTCGATGTTTGCCGCCAGTGAGTCTGCATTTCTCACGACTAAGGTGTTTATCCAGTACTTCAAGTGGTTCGTACAGGTCATTCCACCAGAGAGACCCGTACTGGTGATTGCAGATGGTTACAAATGCCATTTTTCGAGCAGAACACTTCAATATGCTCGGAAACATAGTATTCTACTTTACGCACTACCAGCCCACACCTCACATTTTCTCCAACCTCAGAGCAAGCGGAGCTTAGGCGCAGAGAAACAGACGAACGGAAGGTGATGCGTGCAGAAGACCCACGTCATCTGAAGCGTTGCATACGAAAAGGCGTCATTAAGCTCCGTGTCCCGGAACCTGAACCGTCAACTTTTGACGCTTTTCAAATGGACGTCATGTCCGTTTGAGGCAGTCGAGCAGCTTAGTGCATGCATGTGCAAACTACGTTTTCCTTCTTCTTTCGAACCATGTACTTCATGCCATCTAACTCTGCCTCTTTCATATTCAAAATGATTGCTTAAAAGGTGTCCCGGAACCGGGGTCTGACGGATACTACGAATTATCTCCTGTGCATCAGAATTACAATAATTTCTAAGAAATACACCGACGCTTTTATATTGATTTCATTGAGTGGTCAACACACAGTTGGAAAACCCACCCTTCCCACACAACGAACACCACTCAATGACACCTCCATATTTATGGATTAGTGTGACCACCAAGCAAGACAAGAACCAAATCAATGGATGGCTGGATCGTTGTCACTCATTTCGGACACCTACTAGTCACAAAGTGCGGTGGCAGTTATGCTCCATCCACTTTGACAACCACAAGATGGGATACCGAGTACCGTCGAGGGCGCTTGAATTTGCATCAAGTGCCCTGAAAAAATGCATCACCGGGACGAAATGATGCATTTGTTTATTGCTCGTCGGTGCATCATTTGAGGCAATGTGCACAGACGGTGCCGACAAGTTTGTCTACCGAACGCAACATGCTTGACTTCTGGTAGGTTATCGAGTTTTCTACAAGGCAATGCTAATGGTATCGTCTACTGGAGTCTGCACATGACCACTTCTTACCGTACCTGTGGTGAAGTGGATTTGAAAGATTTGGCATTGGAATATCCAGGAAAGATCCGATTTGGACGTGATCGGACCTAACGTGATGTGATTGGAGTAGATGACGAGCTGATGTGGGTGAATCTGGTGGTGGATCCAGTGGATGGATAAGATTGATGGAGATTAGTGACACCTTGGGTGGGACGTGATAGATGTATTGACATACGATCTATACATATACCCAGATCCGAAGGGTTGGGATGATCACATAAGGATATGGATGATGTGGTACTGGCGTGATTATGAGATGGATGTGGCAGTATGTCTATATACACTATGGAAACTGGTGATCTAGATCGAGTTACCTAGATCTAAGCTATAATCTATAGCCGTGAAGACCAGATCGGTCCGCATGTCGGAGACCATTCAGGGAACGTGGATCAAGGCTCGTGGACCTAGATCTATAGGCGGATCCGAGTGATCCAGGGTCGAGATATATTATGGTAAAGCTGGGCGAGGATTGGAGGATTAACAGCATGGAATAAGCTCGGACACGTTATGATTACGATTATCACGAAGTAATATTACTGGATCAACCGTGGAAACCCTAGATCAAGGAGATCTAGCGGATCCAGCCTATCTGGGATTGGATCAGCATGATCTGGTTTATTAAGGCATGATCTGACTCGGGAGACGTGTGATCTGGATATTACGAGGGATGATTACGATATTGGAGAAAGGGGAAGTCCAGATCACAACATTGCGACTAGCGATCTAATGTTTATGGTTTAGATCCAGGGTGATCTGCAAGGATGTCGACTGCTATGATGGTGAGGACAAGAAAGGACAAGGATCAGGATAGCGTAATCAGTCGATGTGTCGTTAAGGATAGAATACAGGATGGGATAGGTCTTAACATTAAATCAGAACCGAATTTGCATCGTACGACACAAGTGCTTCGCTACGCGCCTGGAAACGGGAACTACATTGGCCCTACGGTATTAATAGCGATTTAGGTGTATAGATCTAGGGTGGTTGATAATATCTAGATAATATATTGGCTAGATCCAACCTCCTAGTATCTTACCCTAAGTGCAGATCCAAGATCCCGGTATTAATTGCTTAGCCGGTAGATCTTCGGTTTCTCAACGATCAAGATCGCGCTATAGGAAGCGTCAAGCAATCAAAGGACCCCGCGTAAAGGGAAATCTACTACAAAGGAACTACTACGAGGCCAGATCCAGATCTAGGCCACCGGATCCAAGCTTGATCTAATCGCTTGGACTCCGGATCTACTACTGGCGAGTGGTGTGAAGACTCCCACGCTACTCTACGACCCCAACGTCACGCCAAGACGTTCAACTAACACCGATCGAGCAACTTAGCAGTCACCGAGAGAGGAAGATCCAGCCCAACCGACGGGTACACAAGGTGAGCAAGTTCAGCAGATCACGGATCATCGGAGGACCCCCTTCGTTAGTCGGTGTCCGGGCATTGGTGGGAAGTTGGATCTAGCGATCTCGCAGATTTTGCTGATCCCGCTACACCACATACCCTACGCTTGACTGTCGAGTGCACGCTGGATCACTTCCATGGTCAGCCGCCGTACACCGAACACGTGTTCGATATCACGATTCATTTCCGGAGCGAACTCTTCGTACGTCTGCGGCAAGTAGCTAGCGAATAGCGTCTCGATTGTGTCGGGAAGCATTGGGCTATAACCCACCTCGTCGCCGCTGTGGCTATTTTCATACAACTGCTGGGTGAATACCGGCGTCTTGTCCAGTGCGTATCGGATGAAATGTTCAACATGAAAGTAGAACTGCCGAACGTCATGCTCCGTGATCCGTACCACAACTTCCGACAACTTCTTCTTCAGCATTGCTCGACTCTCGTCCGTTACCGACGCCGCTGAACGCCCCCGCCACAACCTTGACCTAACCAGCGCGAATACTTCCTCCAAAGGGTTCAAAAACGGCGAGTAGATGGGCAAAAATTCAACCGCGACGTATCTTGAGACGGTCTCTTCTTCAAAGTACTCGGTGATGATCGATCTATGGCATGCTCGCGTTGTCCATAATAAACGCACGCTTCTGGCGGCGTGCAGCTGGTACTTTGTCCATGTAACGGGTCATCATCTCCTTCATAAAGTCTAGGATCACCTCGGCCGTAATGCTGCCTTCGACTACTTCAAAGTGCAGCACCCCAAACGAAGGCGAGCCAGCGAGAAGTAGTGATACATGTTCGGGATGGTCCGTGTAAAATTCATCGGGTACAGTTGGGATCCAGCCAGCAATCGACCAAGCCTTTCGGTTTGTCTGTCTAGTCAGCTTCATTTCATCATAATAGATCGCCTCATACAGCGTGTTCTGCCCGAATTTGGTTGGCAAGAACGACGCGTACTTGAACCGTTCCTCAATCGCCCGGTCCGAGTTGCGATCTCGTGGAAAACGGCGAAAATCCCCCAAGCGAAACCCAGCAACTTCTTTTAGATACTTCCCTACCGTCTTCTTGGCGATCGTCACGTTGAAAGCAAAACGAATAAAGGCCGCAGTGTGCGCTAGCGAAGTAGTATTACACAGAAACTGGAACCTAGCAGCGGCAAAAATCATCTCGCGGCTGAGAATGCGACGCCTTCCGCGTCGTTCGACTTGTCGACCAGCATTTGACCGCCGAAGGTGCCTACTCACGGTCTCTTGCGTGGTGCCGGGCCTCTCGGCAATCGCGCGCTGGGTGGTGGACCCACCGAGCTCTTGGATGACACGGTGATCGGTCTCGCTTAAGCGGGACTTCTTCGTCCCAAATCCGGCAACACGACGCAGCTTTCGTGCGTCTCCGTCCGAAAGCTCAATCTCCTCTCCAGCTTCAACACGAAGACGCAACTGGTCAAGCCTTTGCGCTTCTTCAGCCTGTTTAGCTGCTAGGCGCTCGAAGCGCTGACGCGACTTCTCCGCGGATAGTCTAGCGTGCTGACAAGCACGAGCAAGTTCCTCAACTTGGCGACGGGCACGTTGCGTAGCGAGTCGGCGCGCGGTCTCAGCTTGCTTCTCTTGTCGGTGTCGACGGCGTGTCTCCGGAAGGATGAAAGCACTAGACTGAAGCTCGATGCCTTGGAGAGAAGGGTCAAGGGCGACAGCAGGGTCGAGACGAGGAAGGCGGGAAGGGAGCTCTCGAGGACGACCACCAGGCATCTTGAATGAGTCGGAGGGTGTTCGGGCGGGATACTATCACGGCTAGGATACGATTGTGGCAGAGGACCTTCGTACGACTTGCGACCTATGCACTTATTACCGCCCCGGCTCGAATGCATCATTTTGTCCCGGTGATGCATTTTTTCAGGGCACTTGATGCAAATTCAAGCGCCCTCGACGGTACTCGGTATCCCATCTTGTGGTTGTCAAAGTGGATGGAGCATAACTGCCACCGCACTTTGTGACTAGTAGGTGTCCGAAATGAGTGACAACGATCCAGCCATCCATTGATTTGGTTCTTGTCTTGCTTGGTGGTCACACTAATCCATAAATATGGAGGTGTCATTGAGTGGTGTTCGTTGTGTGGGAAGGGTGGGTTTTCCAACTGTGTGTTGACCACTCAATGAAATCAATATAAAAGCGTCGGTGTATTTCTTAGAAATTATTGTAATTCTGATGCACAGGAGATAATTCGTAGTATCCGTCAGACCCCGGTTCCGGGACACCTTTTAAGCAATCATTTTGAATATGAAAGAGGCAGAGTTAGATGGCATGAAGTACATGGTTCGAAAGAAGAAGGAAAACGTAGTTTGCACATGCATGCACTAAGCTGCTCGACTGCCTCAAACGGACATGACGTCCATTTGAAAAGCGTCAAAAGTTGACGGTTCAGGTTCCGGGACACGGAGCTTAATGACGCCTTTTCGTATGCAACGCTTCAGATGACGTGGGTCTTCTGCACGCATCACCTTCCGTTCGTCTGTTTCTCTGCGCCTAAGCTCCGCTTGCTCTGAGGTTGGAGAAAATGTGAGGTGTGGGCTGGTAGTGCGTAAAGTAGAATACTATGTTTCCGAGCATATTGAAGTGTTCTGCTCGAAAAATGGCATTTGTAACCATCTGCAATCACCAGTACGGGTCTCTCTGGTGGAATGACCTGTACGAACCACTTGAAGTACTGGATAAACACCTTAGTCGTGAGAAATGCAGACTCACTGGCGGCAAACATCGAGCCTTTCAAACCTCCTGCTGTGTCACATACTCTAATTTTTTTGCCAGGCAAAATGAAAAGGGGGGCACAAATCCTCCATCGGCGTTGATGCACACCAAAGCAGACACATTTGTGCGATCGTTGGACTCTTGAACATTTGCACGCATGTGTTTAGCAGCCAGTACCTTTTTCCTAGTGCTCCGTGTTTGGGGACTCATGCCAGTCTCGTCGAGATTCCAGATGCGTGAAGTCGGGATATCTGCGACGGAAGAGATCACTTCTTTGAAATTGTTGAAATGTCTATCCACGTTTTCAACAGTAGATGCCTTTGCTCGACAAACCTCCAGCGACTGCGCACGTCTAGAACTAAAATCAACAGCGTGCTTGACAACAAATCGCTGGATGTAGCTCTTAGACGGAAAAGTTTCGGGTATTTCACGACTGTGTGGGCTGTTTTCGACGATAGCACGAATGAATAACCCCAGTTCATCCTTTGTAAAGCATTGTCCATGCCTTGTACGCATCATCACAGCTTTTACAACGCCATTAATCTCGCCAGAAGTCAAAATTGGTTCTGGACCATTTCGAGAGGTCAACTCCACTTGACCCGATGTACGACGATGAATTTTGCTCTTGCTGACACTAAACCTGGTAGCGGCTGCTCGTAGAGAAAGCCGCTTGTCATTGACTGCGTCTACAGCTTGCTGGAGCCGCTCCATTTCGTCAGGCGAGTCATTTTCTTCTTCCATCGCGCTCGACTTTTGGGGATCTGGGCACACTTTGGCGTCGTTCTCAGCAGTGAATAGCCGCTTTCAGGCAAGCAGCACACCGATCGAAAGATCTTTTAACTGGCTAAAATTACGTGCTGAACGTGGTGGAGAAAGCCGAGTCTAGTGGACAAAAAGCTTTTTCGCAAATCACCTGTCCCGGAACTTGGTGTCCCGGAACTGGGGTCTAACGGATACTTAAATTTGATTTGTTGGACCCAGTGAGCTCGCACATTACTTTGTCCATGGTAATGCATCTATCTGTAGAGACAGCGTAGTGTCTGAGTGTTAGCCTCTCTATACGACGACTCTCGACTTGTGCCTGTTCCAATGGTGCTCTCTTCGTTCAACACATGTACGATGATTAATAGGGATTCTCACTTTGGCAGCATTTTGTTGTGCAGACATTCAATCATGTACCGCCGTTGATCACGCTAATGAATCTGGTCCGTATCTGCTGCTACACCGACACCGACAACCCTCCTACGTATAATTGCGTTACCGTATAACATGTTTACTTAGTATATCCATCATCAATGTGATGATGATGTCAACTGCAATTTCCTAACCGACTTGGTTTGCAGTCGTCAAGAACGCTGACGGGAACTGGAAACAGGCTGAAGCACATGAAAGTGGAGCTCACTCTTGAATTTTCCATCGACCTCCGCTTCCAGCCTTCACTCCAAACGATGTTCCGCAACCCAATCCTATTCGCACTCACAGCCTGCACCACCTGCTTGGCCTCGGCGGCTTCTAACTTGCCCGTGATCTTCATTCACGGTGTGACTGGTAACCGCTCAAGCGGCGACAACTTTGTTGCAAACCTCACAGCAGAAGGACGCACAGCTATCGCCCTCGGGTTTTGTGAAAACGAGTGCTCGACCAACGCACTTGTCACTCAGTTACCGATGGCCGTCCAAGCAGTGCGTGATGTCGTGGCCAACAACTCGGCTTTCAGTGACGGCTATATCCTCGTCGCACACTCCCAGGGGGGGCTATTTCACGAGCAGTGATCGAGGACATGGATGATCACCAGGTGCGCCGCTACATCAGTATGGCTGGCATCCAGAACGGCATTTTCACCGGCCCTTACGAAGCGGACACGTCCGCTGGCGCTGGCTACGGTTTTTTTACTACGCTAGTTCCCGAGGAGATTTTCAACTACACCGCGTACCCACCCGAGGCTTTTTACGGTAAACTCCAGCACGACTTCACAATGTTCAGCCTTGAGAATCCTAGTACGCAATACGAGCGTTCACAATTTAACTTGGCCCGCTCGCCACAGTTCGGTAGTTGGGCGATGTCTAACACCTTCTTCCCGGTGTTGAACAACGTGAACCCGTGCTTACCTAGCGATGATCAGTGCGTCTATCACCAGCACCGTCGCAAAGCCAACTTCCTGAAACTCGAACAAGCTTACTTCTTCGCCTCACCCGAAGACGGAATAATCATGCCGTGGCAGAGCTCTCTGTTTGGTCGCTACTCAGAGGTCGACACGCTAGCCGAGATCGAGACTAGTTTCCAGAACTTGACAATTGTCAACATGACGGAGACATTGGAATACACGTCGGATTCGTTTGGTCTTCGTACGCTGGAAACTCGTGGAGGGCTCCACCTTCACGAAATTAGTGGCATCCCGCACGGTTGCTGGATTGAAGATGTCGGAGACTGCTCTTGGGAAGTACTCTACGACCAGTATATCTATCCGGCCCTGCAGTAGATCTCGATTTACAACCAAGGAAGTATTAGGAAATAAGAAAATCCATTTTCCCTTGTCAAACAGTACACGTAGCCTTGAACTTTCTTAGGTTTTCCAGACGTGACGAACGCTCACGGCATCTTTGAATGTTTGATCGTGTGCGAGACAACATTTCATAGCTATTCCGTCAAATGGGTTTTCTCTAGTAGGTGTCTGCTATTTTGAGGCAATCTTATGCTGTATCGCGAGACGCCCAAGTGCAAGAGGACAGTACCGAGCCTACCACATGTTCGGGTACCTTGTGGATATTCTGAGTTCGCATGGCTTTCGAATTCATAGCACACTACATTTTCACTCAATTGTGGGGTATGAAGCTCGATGTATTGACACCGCCTCCTGTACGGGTGTTGCGAGGAGGGTTTTTAACTAACTCTAGACGTAATGTAGTTGTTGTGCTTGTGGCAAATAGCAGAATTAACACAATTCCACTGCGTTTCTTGTCTGGCTCTGCTAGCCAGTCATCTGAACGAATGGTAACCGTGGTGATTTCGGCAAGGCCAGAGTGAAGTCCGAACCCTCACTCAACCACAAAAAGTTACTTTCACTCTGCAAAAGGATCCATTTCCCGATACTCAAGTTTGAAGACGACAGTTCCTGTCCTTCTGGTTGACTGACAAGCATATTGTTTTAATTTTCTTTGCTCGTCGATGGATATCCAACACGTTGAGGCCGAAGTCATTCGCTTTCATCCTCGTGACGCGAAATACCAGTCATATCTCAGTCTTTAATATCTTCCAAAAATGCCACGCGAGCGATTCACAATTAATCCGTTTCCGGCGTTATCACTCTCTGGAGAAGAGAAGGTCCAACTGCTGCAACTTGGTCGCACCTTGATCCAAGCCAACTTTGAGTACGACGTGCTCTTCTTTAAAAAGTTGATTTCAAGCGTTGGAAGCTGGCCCGAGAGCGGGAGAACATGAACATCTACACAGAGAGACCGGAGTACAAAGGCGCCGACGTGCTGTTAGACCCGAACTCGTCCAAGCTTCCCACCATCCTCTCAGTCGGAAGGGTTCCGGGCAATTTGGACGACATGGTGTACGGCGTTGTTAACCCCACACTAGAGGAGATGCGCATCAAAGTCTCGTATATTCATGATTTCAGTAGTGCGGTGGTGCTTTCCACTATCGTCGAGGCCACCACCGATGACCCGTTCACATCTGTCGTCGCTAAGTGGATGGAGATGTATATTCCGTTTCGCATGACCAACATTGTCCAGAATCGCGACTATATCTATCTCGAATGCACAGGTTTCGTGTACTTGACCAACGGCGAGCGCGCTGATTATCGCTTCTTGTACTCCGTTGATTTCCCACATATTGACCCCGCGTCCGTGGTTGTTGCTGTATGGACTTTGCCATACTATATTATATACCAACCTCTTTAAGTAGATAACTATAGATTCCACTATAGTGATAATATTTACTAGTACAGATATGGCAGAACCAACAGTTCTGCCAGTAGCGGGTGCACACACCAGGAACTCTAACTGCTAAATCTACCACTTCGTCTTTTGACACTTCCTTAACAAGTAAGCTTCCCCCACACCTCTTCACAGGTTATTCGTCCAAGTCAAGCCTCCAACGACGACTTCCCCCGACTTATCGGCGCCGAGTACTACGACGTGTGGAAGCCTCGCGTATGCGCAGCCCTCGATGGCAAACACCTCCTCGGCTACGTGAAGAAGACCGACTACGACGGTGTTTCCAGGATGAGAGCAAGGACAGCAGGAGCAACATGTCTGATGTCGACGTCGACTCCAAGTCAGCCAAGCTTGCTGACGTCGACTCCGACGCTGTCGACTATGAAGAAAGTGATGAAGAACTCAAGCCACCATCCGGTTCCGATGAGGACTCTGGCGACGAATCCGATACTTCTATAGTGCGGTAGGACCTGCCCGAGATTCGGCCGTTCAACCGCCGCCAAGTGAGCCAAGAGCGCAAGTGCGTGCCCAAGCCAAACCCTCAGCCCTCGAGCCAGCGCGAGCGTCGCCGCCAGGAAGCGAAGACCAATGCATTTTTGATGAAGACTGTGGACAACACTCACGTGCGGTTGGTCAAGAATCTGAACACGCCCTACGAGATCTTCACGTTCATCTGCGAGAAGTACGAGGGGGCAGCCCTCGAGCCAGCGCGAGCGTCGCCGCCAGGAAGCGAAGACCAATGCATTTTTGATGAAGACTGTGGACAACACTCACGTGCGGTTGGTCAAGAATCTGAATACGCCCTACGAGATCTTCACGTTCATCTGCGAGAAGTACGAGGGGGCAGCCTTCCATGGCGATCCCTACTTAATCCGACACTACTTGATGGGGATCAAGTACGAGGAGAGCTCTGACCTCACTGAGTTCTTCCTCAAGCTCGAGAACGCGATGAAAGCTGCTTCCGAGGTCACCGAATCGGTGATGACGGAGGGACAGAAATCTATCTACCTGTTCCACTCCATGCCCAAGTCATGGAAATACGATCTCCGCATCTGGAAGGGTCGACGGAAGTATCTCCCGTATGAAGCCCTGAAGCAGAGCATTGAAGGCAAGGTCCGTGACATTCAAGCGCAGGAGCGCTACACGCTGCCGAAAGGCACCCCCGAGTCGACCGCTAGCAAAAATGAGCGTGCGCTCATGGCTAGCGGTCCTCCAGCACCTCGGACCGAGTACAACAACAATGTCTGCTCGTACTGCAACCGCCCTCGCCACAACATGCACTACTGCCTAGGCCTACAAAAGGACCTTCGAGATGGTTGTGTGAAAGCTCTGCCCGCGAACTTTGCGTTCAAAGGCAACTCCAAGTGCGGCCACCCATATCGCAACACGGAGAACCGAAACCGTGGGCGTAACGACGGTAACAACAACGACAAGAAGGACAAGCGTAACGATGATGGTGACCACAGTGGAACAACGATAATCGCGACAAGTCTCGCGGATATGACCAACGCAAGAAGCGCGGTAGCGCCTCTGATGGTGATGAATCCGACTCGGACGACAATCGCCGCAAGGTATACCGTCAAGAGCGCCGTTAGACTGGCCTGATAGCGGTCGCTACCACCACCAACCCACCTTTGAGCCTAACGGCTCAGGCGAATGTCGAACTGGGATGCGGGGATCAAAGTCCCCGCGCTCGACGCCAATCTTCTGCGTTCGTAAACCGAACGGGAAGTGGCGTCTGGTTCACGCTTACAACAAGCTGAACAATGCGGCGGTGCCGGCACAGACGCCGATCCTTCGCAAGGACGTTTTGTTGAACAACATGTCGGGTTGTACGCTGTACAGTGCCTTGGATCTGGTAGACGGATACTACCAGATCCTGATGCGGGAGAGTGACATTCCTCTCACCGCAGTAAGCACCCCGAGCGGGATGCTCTGGGAGTGGCTAGTGATGCCACAAGGGCTATCGAACGCCCCAGCGACGTTCAATCGCTTGATCGCACAACTGTTTAGACCATTGCGTACGTTCGCACAGACGTACTTTGACGATATATTCGTCCGTAGCCGTGCCGAAGACGGCCAGACGGCTATGGAGGTGCATCTGAGGCACCTCCGTCGAGTGTTCGAGGTCATGAGAGCCACCAAGCTCTATACCAACATCACCAAGTGCGTCTTTGCAACTGAGGATATTACGGGCCTCGGCTGCTTTGTCAACAGGGTCGGCGTGCGCGCTGACCAAGGGAAGGTCAAGGCCATAGCGGCTTGGCCGACCCCGAGGTCGCAGAAGGACCTCCGGAAGGGGTTGGTCTTAGTCAACTATCTTCATAAGTAAAGCGCAGGGTACGCTGAACTAGCTCGACCCTTGTCGGATCTCTTAAAGAAGGATGCCGACTGGGTCTGGAAGCACCAGCACCAGGATACTTTCGACAGCATCAAGACGAGCTTACAGCAAGCGCCAGTCCTGGCCTTGCCGGACGAAACCAAGTCATTCAGCGTCGTCTGTGACGCTTCTGACTATGCACTAGACTGTGCGCTGTTGCAGAAGGACGATGGAGGACGCGAACGTGTCATCTCCTTCCAGTCCAGGCAGCTGAAAGCTGCCGAACGGAACTATCCCGTTCATGACAAGGAGCTACTTGCAATGAAGTACGCTCTTGTCAAGTTTAGAGTTCATCTCTTGGGCTCAAGGCCCTTTGTGATCTACACTGATCACGCGTCCTTGCGGACTGCCACCAACTCGCCGCATCTGTCGCAGCGGATAGCGAGGTGGCTGTCATTCTTCGCGGAATACAACCTCCGCGTCGAATACAAGCCAGGCAAGCTCAACCTGCTTGCCGATGCATTGTCGCGTCGACCCGATTATGATCTAGCTCGTGTCAGTCGGGTCACGACGGATCTATACGATCGGATACGCGTTGCGTATCAAGGGGACGAGAACTACATGCCACTGGTGCAGTTCTTGACCGATGGCAAGGACGCCAAAGTCGACAGGCTTTCGCCTCGACAACGGGCGCGGCTCCATTGTTAAGAGCTAGCTGAAGGGTTACTCCACTACACAGTAGACCCTGGAGACCCTCCTCAGGTTGTCGTTCCAAACGACGAGGATCTGAAGTATGACATACTTCTAGAGGCGCATGATGCGCCGGTGAGTGGCCATCTTGGCCGAGAGAAGACCTACCAGACGGTCTCTCAGACATTTTGGTGGACCCTGGGTGGTACACTATGTCAAGACATGTGAAACATGTCAGAGGGTGAAGCCTTCGGGGCACGCCTCGGCTCCACTTGAGAGCCTTCCTGTGCCAGCGGATTGCTGGAAGTCGATGGGTCTCGACTTCGTCTTCGGCGTACCAGCCGATGACAAGGAAACACCAAGGGCGTTTGGGACATGCGAATGAACCTTGGGTTCTCGCAGTGGTCCGGTGATGACGACGGTTGTCGTCTGTAGAGCGAGCTAGTGCTCGCTGCCACGTCAGGTGCATCTTGCATCTTGTTTGCTTTCGCAATGACATAAAATGATGTATTGGCTTTGTCGCAAGACTTAGCCGTCTTTAACTTGGGCTTCGCAGTCTTTGTCTTTGTGGGCACAGAGGCGCCACTTGAGCTTTCCCTTCGGGGCATGCTCTGAGGTCGATGTGGAGACCTTGGGGACGTAATGGCAACGTGCCTGGAGATCTGTGAGAGCAGGGGGTCGTAGCGCAAGAGCTCGGCGGCCCGTCGAAGAATTTCGACTCTTCGAGTGAAATGGGAAGGGTTCACATTGCCTCATTCTGATTGGGTGAAATTCTAATCTAAGTGGGGGGAGGATGTAACGGGGTTACATGAGGGGTACCCCAGAAGGGGTACCGCCTCTAGAAGTAAATATACTTCTAGGAGTATTCGTTTTGTGAATACTCAGTCGTGGGTTGTGTGGACCACACCACTACCACGTAGGTCGGGTGGCTGAGGGCCAACCAACAGTATTTGACCTACTTTTATATGCATTTATAGAAGAAACTATAATTAATTAGTTATTTGTATTACAGGCCAAATGACCTAATTAACTATAAATATAAATCAGTCTTAAACCTACTCCAAACTAGCTATTAAGTCCCCTAAGACCAGGACTTGTGAACTGTCGTTCACTAGGAGTTTGTATACTCCTGATAGCACGCTTCCTCAAGCAAGGTGCTCGTGTGACCCCGTCACATTGGACGCATTCTGATCACGATTTACAGTCATACCAAACAGCCATTGTGTCGACAATGGAGTACACTGTAAATCTTGACACGACGGTCGACCTCGTCCTTGCCCTTGCGTAAAGCGAACTGATACGTCAGCTCTCGGTGGCAGTCTGCATGCAGTTTACTGGCGCGAAACGCTGGAATAGAGTTGACAGTGCAGTAGTGCTTCAACTCTTTCTCCAATATCTTGACTGGACCTGCCGGACACTTCTTGATCAGACCTCCATAATCAGTCGCGTTCCAGTCTCCGAACCCAATGAGAGTATTCCTTCCAGCTCTACCCGTCAGCTTTTGACATAGCTCTCGAAGCTTCTTCTTCATGAAGATGTAGCGTCTGAACTTGAGCTTCCGGAACGACTTCGCCACACGAAAGTCGAATAACAGATCGAGCCTCGGGATTAGGAACCTCATATACGTCTCCAAATTCTGAAGAGAGCATGTCTTGGGCGATGGCATATTGCGGATCGCTTCTAGTATCTTCGGATCGTGGTCAATCCTGCAGCGAGTTGTCTTGTTATTTGACCTGTACTTTAAACCTTCATAGAACTCACGACTTTGTGGTGTAGCGGGATCAGCAAAATCTGCGAGATCGCTAGATCCAACTTCCCACCAATGCCCGGACACCGACTAACGAAGGGGGTCCTCCGATGATCCGTGATCTGCTGAACTTGCTCACCTTGTGTACCCGTCGGTTGGGCTGGATCTTCCTCTCTTGGTGACTGCTAAGTTGCTCGATTGGTGTTAGTTGAACGTCTTGGCGTGACGTTGGGGTCGTAGAGTAGCGTGGGAGTCTTCACACCACTCGCCAGTAGTAGATCCGGAGTCCAAGCGATTAGATCAAGCTTGGATCCGGTGGCCTAGATCTGGATCCGGCCTTGTAGTAGTTCCTTTGGTGTAGATTTCCCTTTACGCGGGGTCCTTTGATTGCTTGACGCTTCCTATAGCGCGATCTTGATCGTTGAGAAACCGAAGATCTACCGGCTAAGCAATTAATACCGGGATCTTGGATCTGCACTTAGGGTAAGATACTAGGAGGTTGGATCTAGCCAATATATTATCTAGATATTATCAACCACCCTAGATCTGTACACCTAAATCGCTATTAATACCGTAGGGCCAATGTAGTTCCCGTTTCCAGGCGCGTAGCGAAGCACTTGTGTCGTACGATGCAAATTCGGTTCTGATTTAATGTTAAGACCTATCCCATCCTGTATTCTATCCTTAACGACACATCGACTGATTACGCTATCCTGATCCTTGTCCTTTCTTGTCCTCACCATCATAGCAGTCGACATCCTTGCAGATCACCCTGGATCTAAACCATAAACATTAGATCGCTAGTCGCAATGTTGTGATCTGGACTTCCCCTTTCTCCAATATCGTAATCATCCCTCGTAATATCCAGATCACACGTCTCCCGAGTCAGATCATGCCTTAATAAACCAGATCATGCTGATCCAATCCCAGATCGGCTGGATCCGCTAGATCTCCTTGATCTAGGGTTTCCACGGTTGATCCAGTAATATTACTTCGTGATAATCGTAATCATAACGTGTCCGAGCTTATTCCATGCTGTTAATCCTCCAATCCTCGCCCAGCTTTACCATAATATATCTCGACCCTGGATCACTCGGATCCGCCTATAGATCTAGGTCCACGAGCCTTGATCCACGTTCCCTGAATGGTCTCCGACATGCGGACCGATCTGGTCTTCACGGCTATAGATTATAGCTTAGATCTAGGTAACTCGATCTAGATCACCAGTTTCCATAGTGTATATAGACATACTGCCACATCCATCTCATAATCACGCCAGTACCACATCATCCGTATCCATACGAGATCTTCCCAGCTCTTCGGATCCGGATACATGTATAGATCGTATGTCAATACATCTATCACGTCTCTCTCAAGGTGTCACTAATCTCCATCAATCTTATCCATCAACCGGATCCACAACCAGATCCACCCACATCAGCTCGTCATCTACTCCAATCACATCACGTCAGGTCCGATCACGTCCAAATCGTATCTTTCCTGGATGCTCCAATGCCAAATCTTTCAAATCCACTTCACCACAACTTGAACACGATATCGTCTGACCAAAGTTGTTGGTTGCCACAAAGAGGTCACGCCGATCGGGATCCAGACCCCACACTTCACCAAAGTTGTACGTCTTCGAATCTCTCGCACTCTGTTTCTCGAGTACTGGTCTCTTCGGTTTCCGTAGCACGATACTCACCGCTTTCCCGTCTGTCAACATCTCTCCTGCAAACTTGCGATTCTCCGTTTCAAACTTTGTAATCTTAAAAAGCTTGTACCACCACTCGTCTACGACGTCGTTCCAGACTTTTCCTTCCTTTGCTTGAAGCGGTGGAATCGGAATTCCAGCTCGCAGCAGGAGGGCATGTAGGCCGAGCTTGCACATCTTGAAATGAGAACACTCGAACCCACGCCTTAGCGACAGGAGACTGAACGTTCGGAGCTGCTGGAACTCGGGGACGTTGTGGTGGCTGTCGTTTTCTGCCTCGATGAACTGGAGAAAACGATACGTTACTGGAAGCATCAAGTGGGGATTATCCTTGTCGATATATCCATCCTTATTCCGAGGAATTCAATCGCGAAGCTCCGTCACGAGTTCATCATTGCCTTCGTAGTTGGGTGCCAATACATCTCTCAGCAGTTCGTAGCGATCCTTTCCAGTAATCCCGAATCGTTGTTTAACACACTTCTGGAATCGGCGGTAGTAGTTTACAACAATGTGGTTGGAAGCGTTCGTGGCCATCTGCAAGCGTTTTCGAACCAACCGGAACTGATGTAAGCACTACTGACATACTCCACAGCCGGATCACGCCACGACTTGTACAACTCAACAGCCTGTCGTAGGTCTGTGTCGTCGAATTTTCTTCAAGCTCTTAGGCCAACGCTCACGGCTGATAGACATGTGTAGTAGAATACCTGGTCTAAAGGCCGAATGGGTCGATTATATTGACACAGATGCACTACACGAACGTTTGCGAGAATGAAGACTTCCTTCACTGCTTTGTTAATGTCCTTCAGCACGCTCCTTCATGGTAACGCTTTCGCACCCTCATTGCATAATGAGTTGAGTGAACACTTGACAACAGAAATCTCAGTGGTTTTGTTTCACACTTTGCGTTCGCGGATGTCTGGACGCTGACGATTAGCCTTGTCAGACAGGTGAATACAGTTTTTCCGCTTGCAACTCATGGACAATGTCACAACTTCTATCGGGAATAGGTCGTCGCTGGGAAATTCAAGAACGAAGAGATCGAAGTCCCTTGTGCTGATGCGTCGCTTGTTGCAGCTATTTCCTAGTATCATAAAAATTGGATAATGTTCTCTTGTTCGTTACAGGTTGAAGCAGGCGCTAGAAGCATGCAATGCGATCTGCACATAGTTTTCTCTACCTCGACAACTCATTTGCATGTATTCTTGCTGGTTACGAAGGGGATGCCTTCGCATTAGAATCTAATTCTTCGTGCAACACCTAGCATACCTTATATAACGGCGATCATGCAACACTCGGTACTATGGTCGTCCTTGGTAAAAAGTTTCTTTTTATGGCATCACGACCAAACTCATAAAGCGACACTCCGTCTTACCACCAACCTCCGACCCTCACGAAAACACTTATTTACTATGTCAACGCGACTACTCGTTCAGGAGGTGCATGCCTGTTGCGAAAAATGCCTTCCATTTCCAAGCGCCTCCCTAAGGGGTAGATAACCGGCGCGTACTTGTAGGTGATGTCATTGCAGGTACAGGGTCACTTGGTTCCGCTTGGACGTGCCGATCTGACTCTATCG
Organism: Phytophthora palmivora; assembly: GCA_008079305.1. Lineage (NCBI taxonomy): Eukaryota > Oomycota > Peronosporomycetes > Peronosporales > Peronosporaceae > Phytophthora > Phytophthora palmivora. The sequence goes on from VOQZ01001875.1 coordinate 70,242, forward strand.
TGGGCTGTTCTGGTGATCCGTCAGGTTAGCCAGGGAAGGATATTCGTCTTCTTCGAAAACTACATCTTGACTGTAGATAATGGCGTGAGAGTTTAGATCCATTAAGCGATAGCCTTTTTGTGATCGGTTACGCCTAAGTACATGCACAGCCGTGCTCGAGCATCACGGAATTGCTGTGTAATATGAACGTACGCACTGCATCCGAATACCTTCATGTACTGCATGGATGGAATGCGGTTGTACCAGAGCTCACACGGTGTACGGCCGTTAGTCTTTGAGATAGGAGTTGTGTTGATCAATGTTGTAGCATGCCAGACACACTCTGCCCACAGTTGCTTGGTAAGTTCGCTGTCAAGCAGTAGGGCTCGTACTCGTCCACTACAATTCTCATGCGAAGTTCCGCAACTCCGTTCTGTTGCAGTGCATAAGCGTTTGTAAATTGTGCGCGTGTACCGTACTTCCTAAAGATTACACGTCCAAGTTTCTCGTATTCTTTGGCATTATCTGCCTGAAGAACATGGATATCATTTTCCTCGATAGAACACGGACGCCACTCAAGCATACTGATGTCGTTTCGAAAGATAGTCAGGGATTTCTTCCTGAAGCCTTCATAGCATTCATAGAGTTGACTCCGGTTTTTCATCGGGTAAGTGAACATGAATCGGGAGTAGTCATCAATAAAGACCGCAAATTAACGGTAACCAGTTAGGCTAGGCAAACGCAAAGTACCACAAATGTATGTATGAATCTTTTCTAATTGTACTGTGGCACGTTCACCTACTCTATTAGAATAGAATGGTGAGCGGTGTGACTTCGCTAACGTACATGCCGTACAGAAGAACGGCTTATTTCGGGTTTACAAACGCAGTGTCATCGTATCCACCGATGACTTGGCTCCTAGATAGATCATGCAAGATGCGAACGGTAGGATGCTCAAGAAGTTTGTGTAAAAGCAGAAAAAGGCGTTGCTTACCCGACGTGGCAATGTGTGCCGATGCGTGTACTGCAGGGTTGGCCTGGAACTGATTCAGATCCGTGTCGCATGCCATTTGTGCCTTAACGTTAAACCGCTGATCGGTCTGCATTGCGCACTGCTTGCGATCAAAACTGAAACGAAAATCGTGCTTCGCTCCACCCGGAACCGATAAGAGGCTGAACTTCAACTTCGGAGCGTTGAGTACTCCATGAAGGATTAGCGTCTTCGAGTTGCCGTTGGAGTCAATAACGTCCAGCTCAACGGGTCCGACATCTTCAATTGGGATCTGGTTCTTTCCGCCGACAGTGATGGATCCACCACTCGCAGAGATATCAGAGAACCACTGGGCTTCGTGCGTTACGTGGCGCGTACATCCAGAGTCAATGGTCCAAGTGGTGCATGGCCAACTTCGCCTTCTCGGCGAAGAAGGCATCTATGACCTCGCACTGCTCGCGAGGTAGAGGCCACTGTCTCGTGACACTTTTAAAGTGCCAGGCACGAGGTTAATCTCGTGCCGTACTCCCCGATCCGGCGGGAGTTAGGATGGTGGGTGCTTCGACACCACATCCGAGAACTCTCTAACGAGAGGATAAGCTGGATCCTCCGGGTTCTTGAGGATCTCACGCTGCTTCATGAACCCCTCCAGGACATCCTCGTCCATTACGGAGGAAGAGTTCAAATCTTCAGGAGAGGTCTCCGGCTTCAGGAGCACCATCTCCGCAATCTCTCCGGCCTTCAACTTGGCCAGGAAGTCCTTCATGGACAGTTCCTCGAGTTTCAGCAGTGCTGACACCTCAGACAGTGCCTCCAGTTGGACGACACCTGCCTTCACTTGACGACCGGACACGCCGTTGAAGACATGGCAATGCTCTTCGACCGACCGTGCCGGTGGAGCCTCAGACTTCGAGTGTGGTGTTTAGTTATCCACACGGGAGGTGCTCAACGACACCTCCGCCCTCGTACTGGTCTTCTTGGCCCCGCGTGGAACTACGTTACCCACGCTAGAGACACACGCTGCGCTCTCATTCTTCTCGGTGTGGAACTATGTTACCCACGCCGGAGGCGCTCTCAGCGTCCTCCTCAACAGCCTCAGCTGTTTGCGGACCTATGTTACCCGCTTGCGGAACTACGTTACCCGCCTGTGGACCTATGTTACCCACACAGGAGACGCCTTCAGCGCTCTCCTCAGCAGCCTCTGCTGCTTGCGGACCAATGTTACCCGCCTGGTCAGTGCCGTCCGGCACCGCCACAGTCGAAGCCCATTCGGCGCGACAATTCTCAGCGTTGGGACTTGCCGTCGTAGCAATCCCACACGCTTGGCAATGAGCCTTGGTCTCACGACCGGTTGCGAGGTTCATCGCAACATCTTCGTTGGAGTCCGTGACTCCCAGTACTTCTTCGGGCGCATAAGCCCTTGGCGACCATCTCTGGCGCCCCAGTCCCGAACAGAGGTGGGAACATTACTCACCAAAGCTCTGTCGGAGACTGCGGGCCGGCTAGCTCCAGTGGCGTTGCCGCGCCAATTGATCCCCGGCTCGCGCTTTTCGAGCCACAGCATGCCCAGGATCAAGTCGTACTTGTCCATGTCTAGGACAAGGAACGACTCCGTGCTGTCAACGTCCTCAAACTTGACAGCCAGGTCCATCCGGACCCCAGGTACGTTAACCACCGTACCATCGGCCAGTCTCACCGAGACCTGGCCCCTGCCTTCGCTTTCACGCAAAGCGTCGGCATACTTGTCGCCATTCCGCGCGACCGTCTGGCGTCGAGCAAAGTTCGTCGACGCCCCAGAGTCAATCAGGACTCTAAAGGAATCTCCGTATCCCCGTACACTCGCGTGTACCACGAGCAGTCCGCCGCCGCGCTTTCTCGTCTCGAGAGCACCCAGGCTCTCAGGGGCTAAGCCTCCATGGCGTGCGCCATCCGCACTCCTACCATGGGGATTTAGATCTTCCTCAGTAGGGCGCCCTGCCCCTACTGGTGGTTTCCCTGGCTCTTGGGTCGCGGCTTCCTCCACGGGCCCCTCGAGCCCCTAGGTTTGGAAGGGAACTTCCTTTGCCCTCCCGCAGGGCAGGCACGTTGCATGTTCCCGAGCTTTCCACATCCGTAGCAACGGATGGAGCTCTGTACGGCCGTACCCAGTTCCATGGGTACCGGCCCTGTGCTAGCTCCAGCTGCTGAAGCTCCTTGCACTGTGCCTGACGACGCATTGTGGCCTTGCCACACCGACGTAGGAGTACGAGCCTGTCGGTGGCTGTACTCCTCTTGGAGGGCGATCTGGATCGCCTCCTCCATAGTGTTCGCATGCACGCGGAACAACTGTGTGCGGGATGGGCCCACCTTCAGGCCATCCATGAACACTGTCACCTTGATGTGTTCAGGTAGGGGGTTCCCCACCAGAGATGCAGCGAGTACTCGCATCTCCTGGATGTACTCATGCAGCTCACGCTTCCCTTGTTTACAGGCAAGGAAGCGCGAGCGCTGGTGATACTCGTAGTTCGCCGGAAGGAAGGCGGCCCTAAGCTGTTCGCACAGCTGAGCCCAGGTTGTGAAGCAATCCGGCGTTGTCGCATCGCGCGTGTACGCCCATGTCTTCGTCCAACCTCCCAGGTTGGCGAAAGCGACCCGAAGTCGGTCGGTCGAGATGAGAGCCGCATCCATGGCGAGCTCTCCCTCCTTCCCTTCATAGGAGTTAATCTTAAGCCTCAACGGCTTAGATTGGACTGGCTTTAGTTCAGCCACGGGCCTGCAGCCCCTGCACATGGTCGCTCATACGTGTCGAACGCCTCGATGCGTTCGACCTGCTCGGCCGGCGTAGCAGCCGCCAAGCTTCGGAGGGCATCTCCTCCAAAGATACCCGCCATCTTCCGGACCGACACAAACTGAGCGTCGGTCAGATGAGGGAACTCCCCTCTATCCATCTTGGCTTACGTTGTAGGAGCCACAGAGGATTCAGGTAGCCAATCTACCCGCGTAGGCGTGGATTGACTACGAGTGCTACCAAGTGTAACGGGATCACACGAGCACCTTGCTTGAGGAAGCGTGCTATCAGGAGTATACAAACTCCTAGTGAACGACAGTTCACAAGTCCTGGTCTTAGGGGACTTAATAGCTAGTTTGGAGTAGGTTTAAGACTGATTTATATTTATAGTTAATTAGGTCATTTGGCCTGTAATACAAATAACTAATTAACTATAGTTTCTTCTATAAATGCATATAAAAGTAGGTCAAATACTGTTGGTTGGCCCTCAGCCACCCGACCTACGTGGCAGTGGTGTGGTCCACACAACCTACGACTGAGTATTCACAAAACGAATACACCTAGAAGTATATTTACTTCTAGAGGCGGTACCCTTTTGGGGCACCCCTCATGTAACCGCGTTACATCCAAGAACATCCTGATCCTGACCCTACCTCATTTCCTGGGGCAAGACCGGCATTCGGCATTCTGTCGACAAAGACCGTATAAATTTAATGTCATTTAGTGCCCTCGGGTTGCTAGGCGGTAGATGGTTGATTCTCCAGCATTAGTACTTGGAAAGGCGAAATGGCATCTATAGTGGGGTGGAAATGTCCCCTAGGTATGAAGAGATTTGTTGTGAACATGACTCTATCCTCTGCACATATTAATGCCTAAGGTTAATTTGTTATTCTGTACGGTGTCAAGGCGAGTTAACCGTGCCATCAGAGCTTGAGCTCATTTGAGTTGATACAAATCCCCCATGGGTGAACGACTGAGCAGAGTGCTTGTAGACGAACTGATGACGCGCAGCTTCCAATGTGTCCAAGCGGGTTGCTTCCAGCAAACATTTCACACAAAATGCCACTTTCCGTTGACAGAGTTCGAGATCCGGTGCGATGAAGCTCAATTTCTTGTACACTTTGCACGACCCACAAATCGTTTCAAAGCACAATTTGCAAGTGCTATTGGACTTGCCAATCTTCAATTTCGAGTTCTTGGTCGGCTTGGAGCACGTGACACACACAGATTTGACAACTGGAGCACTTTTCTCTCTCATCTCTGCGTGTTTTTGATCCAACAACCATGCCAATTTCTTCATCTGACCACAGTACGAATACTTGAGACCTGCCATTGTCGCTTGGACCATTCCTGCTATGGCCATCGTTCGGACTATATCGCCTGCTGGATCCATGATGCCTGTACCTCGACAATCCGTTCGATCAAGGCCTTCTTGACGAAAGGTGGCGCAGAACGACATGTTGCCACGCACTCGGTTGGGTAACTCGAGTGTCTCTGGAAAATGTACAGAGTGGAGTAGATGGTAACCCACACGCTCATCACTTTTCGAAGACAAAATGCCAGTGCTTTCGAGATAAATGTAGTCTCGATTTTTTACAACACCGATGGACGCCCCAGGGATGTCGATCTCCATCCATTTCACCACTACCGATCGAAACGGTTCCTCCACTGTTGGTTCTATGATCGTAGCGAGCACGGCAGCAGCACTGAAGTCATTCAAGTATGAAGATTTGATCCTCATGGCTTCCAAAGTCGGACTTACAAGGCCAAGCATGTTCTCATCCAGAGTTCCAGGTAGTGGGCCGACCATGAGTGATTTGGGTAGTTTTGAGTCAGGATTCGACTTATTTCGCTCGAGATACGTCGTGGTGGCACCTGAAGTTGTGAACTTCTTCCAGCGAGTCAGATCAATGTCCTTCTTGTTGTTTAGATACTCTTCATACCCCTCGAAATTTGCATGCACGAGGGTATTGGCGATATCCACAAGTTTGGTACAGTCTTCATCAGTTAACGTCAAGTCCCCGAATGGATTAACGGTGAAGCGTTTGTTACTCATTCGGACTGCCCCACAAATTGAAAACTGGGCTGGACTCTCTCTATGAACGATTTGCAAATCGTGATGCTCCACCTCCATCTGGCGTAGTTCATCTACGCTGACGCTGCTGGACTCCTGTCGGTCCACAGGACTCCACACCAGCTAAACGATAGGGCTGACTGCATCCATGGCCACTTCCCATTTCAGAGCTCGCATTTCTTATAATACCTCTTTAGAGTAAAAAGTACTTGGAATCCGTGAAACTTTTCTTCTAGTTATGCTCAGACATCTCACACCAAGGATAGAGTAAGCAGGAAAATGTAGTGGAGCTGGAAGAGCCAACATTTTTTTTCACCAACGTTATCTAGGCGATAAAACTTCGGTGGGATCTAACATTTTTCTCGAAATTGGCTGAGTCTATACAGTAATCGGTGTATTTGACAACAAGTGACAGCAGGGATCTGCGAACGGAGCTGCTACATTGTACAATACGGGTATTTTGTAAAAAGCGGAGTTATCCCAAACCTTTTTTGCATTTGTGTTGCAAAAAGTGGAGTTCTTGAACTCGCTGTTGCAAGACGCGGTGTTGCAGGGAACACGTGGAGCACATCGGGAGAACTGATTTGTACGACCTTCGCAATATGGCGTCAATACTGTCGTCGCCACTTGCCCCTGCTACAGCATCGTCACGGGCGCGTGCTTTCCAGATCAGAAGTCATGCACAATAGCGATGCACCAGTATGCGGTTAACCATAATATGATTGAAAAGCTAGCTGCAGAAAATCGAGGGGGGGCAATGCTGAGGTATCAGTGTGCCGGTGGAGGGGATTGTTGCTTCGAAGTTACAATGCTAAGATCACAGGGGCAAGCACGGAGCGGCTACTTTACCAGTCATTGTAACTTAGTTCACAATAGGTGTATAGGTCGATCAAGATTGACACTTTCTCAAGTTCGGGAGGACGAGCTCATCCGATCTTTAGTAACAAATGACCCACGTATTAGTGCGGCCAGTCAACAAGCGAGCTGTGAACATCGAAGCGCGTACTTGCACTTGCACCATAGTTGATCAATATGGCATTCCATGCAAGCAATTCATTGCAGCATTAGATTTTCTCGATCTGTCTACTGAGCGATTTCTACTGTCGATGACTGTTTCAAATTTGGTGGCTACTCTGCTCTGTATGGAGTTGAGGCTGGCTCCCGGATCCAGCCTCAGCTCCATACAGAGCAGATCTTCATCAAGAACTAACCACCAATCTTCAGCATCGTCCACCGAAGGTCAGCTAGAAGGCTGGGAGGAAGAAGGAGAAAGGTGATCTAGAGGTGGCATGAATAGCAGACTGGATGTTTGAAATACACATTTGCTTGTCTGAAGTCAGTGTGTGCCTGTGTGTTGTTGGCTCCCTAATTAATGTACAGGCTGTCGAAGGACTCGCCGTTGGAACTCCGTATCTTGCAACAAGAACTCTGCTTTTTGCAACAAAGAGTTGCAAATGCAAAAAAGATTGGAATAACTCCGCTTTTTGCAAAATGCCCTATATTGTCTGGCAATCAATTCTCCTGAGCTAAAACAACCGTAAACTTCCTAATCGTGGAGGAATCTGTTCAATTTTCTGTCGTGATTGCAGGTGGCGATTTTCCTTGGATCGATTCAAGGCTCGTTTGACATGTGTACACCAACGAAAGTCTTGAGAAACTGCGATGTCGGACCTTTGCTCCACCGAGAACACCCCACCGAGGATATCTAGCACAGCTCTAGAAAATCAATGTTCGCAAATTGACCCATGTTTGGAAGTTGCACCAAGCTTTGGGCATATCCTAACTAAGCGTGCCAGTGGTAGGCTCTTCTGCAAGTGAAGTGAGTTGTTGTTTTGCCTTTCCATCCTGTGCGCTGCTGTTTCTTGGCCCAAGATTCTTGGATCAAGTTGATAGTCCCTCCTTTGGTTTGCAGGTACCGACAATGAGATTGAAGTCCACTTTCGCGTGCATCTACAATCAGTGGTACACAGTGTCCGTTGGTCTTACCGCTTTCACCAGTGAGCTTGGCGTCTAGATCACCACAAAGATATAGCAGTACATATATTAATATTATTCATCTTTAAGCCAGGAGGAAACCATGAGGTAAACAGATAGTAAACCTACTACGATACGAAATGGTTGAGGCATTAGTTGCAGTGCTATACCAACTGCTGTACATGTATAAGCGTGTTTACGGTGGGGACAGCCATAGCTCGCACAATGGCACTTGTGCTGGGAGACATCAATTCAAGCGTTATTCAACGAAGTACGACAACCGCAAGGAGCTGTACTGTACTGTACCAATGGTAGCTTACCATTTCCAAACACTGATGATTGCGACTTCAGAAGCATGTATCAATCGCAAAAGATCAGAAAGCACTATCCATAATTGAGGTCGTATTGATCTCGAGGTTCCGTGGTGAGCAGTATTCATTCACATTTTACACCTCGAACGCAAAGCCACGCCTTGTCCAGTGAAGTGATTGCAGTGAAGCAGTTCACTGAGCGAGCAACACGACTTGTTTCTGGCAAGCAGATGATACTTCAGTGACTGGTTTCTTCACCGCATGGCCATTTCTGCCTAGGTCGTGCGACTAGAGTGCCTTGCTCTGACACGAGCATTCCAAGTGCATTGATGTTTACTATGGCATACGGCAAGACGATAGTGCCTCGAAGATGTGGTGAGCGTAATGGACCTCCGTTGGTCACGTTTCTTCCCAAAAAATGCACTGGCGAACGACTTGCAGAGTTCGCCACTGGTGAATCGCCAGTACAAAATTTGCCGTGAGTCGTAGGTGAGGCACGGTCTCATTTACTCGCCGTCTCGACAATGGCCGGTGGTAGTCGTTTCACCGTAAACCCGTTCCCGGACTTGGTCCTGACTGCGGAGGACCGTAGTCAACTCATTGAAATTGCTCAAGAACTGGTAATGGCGAAATTCACTGAATACCAAGAACACATCAACAATCAAAAGTACGTCGATATGGCACGTTGGAAAAAATACTCGAAAGATGGCAATACGATGATGTACTTGGAACGCAAGAAGTCCAACCCGGAGTCCAAACTTCCGGCATTGTTGATGGTCGGACCCCTACCTGGTTCGTTGGATGAAAATATGTTTGGACTAGTGAGTCCGACACTCGAGTCGATGCGAATCAAGTCATCGTACCTTAAGGACTTTAATGCCGCTGCAGTTCTCGCTACAATTGTCGAACCAACTGTGGAGGAACCATTTCGATCGGTGGTGGTCAAGTGGATGGAGATTGACATCCCAGGAGCTTCCATTGGTTTTGTTCGCAACCGCGACTACATTTATCTCGAAAGCACTGGAATTCTACGACTTGATAATGGTGAACGAGTTGGATACCATTTATTGCATTCCGTGAGCTTTCCACAGACTCACGAACTACCAAACCGTGTTCGTGGCAACATGTCGTTCTGCGGTATGTTCCATCAAGAAGCACTAGATAAAACAGACTGCCGCGGCACAGGTGTTATGGATCCGGGAGGTGATATGATCCGTGTCCTCGGTGTCATGGGGATGGCTCAAGCTACCATGGCTGGACTCAAGTACTCGTACTGTGGTCAAATGAAAAAGTTGGCATGGCTCCTTGAACAAAAGCATGCAGAAGCGAGGGAACACGGGACACCCCCGTTCAAACCTGTATGTGTGACCTGCCAAAAGAAGGTAAAAGGACGGAAGTTCGGGGAGTTTGGTAGGTCTAGCAGTACGTGCAAATTGTGTTTCGGTGCTGTTTGTCCCTCATGCAAAATCCCCAAAAGATTGAGCTTCATCGCTCCGGACTTGGAAATGGTACAACGCAAAGTGACTTTCTGTGCGCGATGTTTGATCGAAGCCACTCACATGGACACGGAGGAAGCTGCTCGAGTGCAATTTGTATATAAGCATACTGTGACATCGAGCGTCTACGGATCATCAGGCCGTTTATCCGACGAAAGTGTGCGCTCGGACAGCACGATGAACTCGTACGCATAGTATGAGTTTGCAAGGTTGAATTGACTTGTGAGAGAACTAGTACATCGTTTTCTTCGGAGGTTACATATAAAAATGGTCAGAGTTCTGTGTATTCGATACGATCCACGCAAAAGCTCATCATCAATGCTCCGCGAGCAGTGAAATATGATTCAACATTGGTAACGATGAATTACTGACTAAGATCTAGTAATTCGGAGACAATGGGATGGCTTGAACAAGATTAATGTCGACTAACTGCATAGGAGCCTTCCGATCTTTTACATTCATTAATTGTTCAACAACGACACGTCTACCTTGTGTTATTACCACAAGCTTCGGTCAAGTATTTTGATAGAGCATCGATGTCGGGAAAAAGGAGTTCATAGGTACAGTCAACATCAAGTTGTCTTGTTGGTTTTTGTTAAAAACTGGGAGCTGGCACCGCCGTGTGATTTGTTACTTGCTGCAGGACGATTGCGACTAACGTCATTGTCCAACCTGCAGGGCAGGGAAAACAACTCTCGAAAGCACCAACATACCAGAATGAGCAATAAACGCTTTACCGCCAATCCTTTCGTCAAGTTAACACTAACTTCCGAAGACCGTGCCAAGATTGTGGAAGTCGTCGACACTCTTCTGCTTACCAAGTTTGAAGAGTACGAGGAGTATTTAAACGATGAAAAGCGAGTTGACCTTACTCGGTGGAAGAAGTTTTCGAGCGCAGGTGCCGCGACGACATATATCGAGCGAAAGAAGTCGAATCCGGATTCCAAATTACCGCAGTTTCTCATGGTAGGTCCGCTGCCTGGAACTCTGGATGAAAACATGTTCGGCATGGTCAACCCGACTCTAGAATCGATGCGCATTAAGTCTTCGTATCTCGACGACTTTAGTGCTGCTGCTGTGTTGGCTATGGTGGTGGAGCCGACTGTGGACGACCCATTTCGAGCTGTTGTGGTAAAGTGGATGGAAATCGATATCCCGGGAGCCTCCATCGGAGTCATAAAGAACCGTGACTATGTCTACGTGGAGAGCACGGGCATCATGAAATTGAGGAACGGTGAACGTGTGGGTTATCACATACTGCACTCGGTCAACTTTCCACAAACACATGAACTCCCGAACCGAGTCCGTGGTAACATGTCTTTAAGTGCAATTTTCCATCAAGATGGTCCTGATCGAACGGATTGTCGTGGCAACGGTGTAATGGACCCAGCAGGCGATATGATCCGTCCGATGGCTTTGTCAGGAATGGTACAAGCTACAATGGCAGGTGTAAAATATTCCTATTGTGGTCAGATGAAGAAATTGGCATGGTTGTTGGATCAAAAACACGCAGAGATGAGAGAGAGAAGTGCTCCAGTTGTCAAACCTGTATGTGTCACGTGCTCCAAGCCGACCAAGAACTCGAAATTGAAGATTGGCAAGTCCAATAGCACTTGCAAATTGTGTTTTGAAACGATTTGTGGGTCGTGCAAAGTGTACAAGAAATTGAGCTTCATCGCACCGGATCTCGAACTCTGTCAACGGAAAGTGGCATTTTGTGTGAAATGTTTGCTGGAAGCAACCCGCTTGGACACATTGGAAGCTGCGCGTCATGAGTTCGTCTACAAGCACTCTGCGCAATCATTTGCACATGGGACTTTAATTTACGGCGAGATTAGTTCAAGCTCAGAGGGTACAACAAACTCTTCCTGAGTACTTCGAAGTAGTCAGGAAAACTCATGTGATAGCTTACTGCATCAAGTTGCAGACTGAAGGAATCGATGGTCGAGTTATGGCGATAGTGTGGTTGTTTGTTCTGTTGTTGTGATGTCGATAACGAGAGACAAACATTCACCTGATACGACTCACTTTACCGGACCAAGGTTGTGTTATCTATCAACAAACTAAGGAACAATAATGATCGTATCAATTTGTTTTCGGTAACATCAATTGACATTCGGGCAGAAATGTTGCCATCTCGTCATTACATCGAATTCGGATCTACGAGATTATTATCCTGACAGCGCATTCACTGTAGCGGTAGTATTGTACATTCTCTTTGCTGTGTTGACGGTCAGCTTGATTCACCGGTTAATATGTAGCTGACGCCCTGAAACTATTAACTATGATAATTTGGGTGCTAGCGGATGGGCCACTGAATCACGGATCTTGACATTGTGGATAATGCATTCGTGTCTACCAAACCGTAAATATTATCACGTTACCGAGGTACATTATTGTGAACTGGAAGTGAGATCTCCACCATTCGAATTCACTTGGACAAAGTTTGCCACTCTTCAAGATCAGTTATGATCAAGTAGCCCATCTGGCACTTTTCTAGTCCAAAGGAGAATCTCGAGAGCTGCGAAGATGGAAATCCTTACAGTACATCAGCTGTAGCCAAGGGTGTTGCAACTATCTTGTGACTTTGAAGCATTTAAATTCGATACAATTTCAATTGTGTGTACGCCTGGATATCACGGTGAAAATCTTGAGAACCAAGTCGTTTACAACTATAATTTATCTTCTCAAATTCATCTCACGATTATTAATCAATATTACCGTGTATCAATCAGGTGTCAGGTGATTAGATGTAAGTAGATGATTAGATGGCAAGTTCACATTGAATTTTCTTGTGAACCTTACAATTCCATGTGCACCACACCATTCTATCATACATTTTTCAAGTAACTTAAATGTTACTTCACATAATTACCACTTCACCAAGTCAGACGCAACGTATGTGTATCATTCCTGAATTAACCATGTCGCCACCAAGTGACCTTCGCCTCACTCCCCTGACCACTGAAGATGACATTTGTCGCGTTGTAGCAATGGAAACTGCTTCATACCCTCCAGACGAAGCTGCTACTGAATCGGGTATTCGATTTCGGCAGAAAAATGCAGGTCCCTACTTTTGGGTGGGATATCTCCCCCGTGGTGACACGGAATCCGAAATTCTTGTGGGTTTCGTCAATGGAACATTGACAGCAAGAAACGAGCTGAATGATGAGTCTATGAGTCAACACGATCCACATGGAAGTCTCCTGTGCATCCACTCGGTAGTGGTGGACCAGGCTTTTCGTCGTCGAGGACTTGCGTCGCAACTGTTGAAACGATATGTCAACATCATCGTTGATTCGCAACCTCAAGTGAAGCGGATCCTGTTGATTGCCAAAGCTAATTTGGTGGGGTTCTATGTGAACTGTGGGTTCTCCGTGACGAGATTGTCACCGGTCGTGCACGGTCAAGATCCGTGGTTCGAACTTGCGCTGGATTGCGAAGCGGCCAGACGCCCGCCAATGATTCAGGTAGGGAGAATGAGGACCTTGGTGAGATACAATTGATACGAACAGGTTGATGTTGGTTTTAGGTGGATGCATTCACGAGCAAGGCTTTTCAAGGCAATCCGGCAGCTGTAGTGTTGCTATCCCCTGCTGTGTACCACAAGTCAGGGGCTTCGGAATGGATGCAACGCGTGGCACTTGAAAACAATCTAAGCGAGACAGCATACGTTGCTCCACGTGAGCGTACTGCAACGAATCAGGAACATATCGTGGAGTATGATCTACGGTGGTTCACTCCAGGTACAACACATTTTTTTTACTACAACTTGGATCAAACACTCTGTTAACTTTGTATTTATTTTGTGGTGTAGGTGCGGAGGTGAAGTTGTGTGGACATGCTACGTTGTCGACGGCATTCGCTTTGCATGACGCAGGCCACGTGACGTCGAGTCAAACCCTCCACTTCCACACACTGAGTGGAGTTTTGGTGTGTCGTTTTGAGGTGGATCCTGAGACGAACAAGTTGCTCGTGTTAATGGACTTCCCGGAGCAACCGACCACACCTGCAGAATCAATTGTAGTGGTGGATGAACTGGCCTCTGCATTGGGTATCCAACCGAGCGCCATTGTCGACGTGAAACAAGCTACCACGGATCTGCTCGTTCGCGTGTCACCTGAGGCTTTCTCCGCCCTCAAGCCGGATTTCGTGCAATTGGGCAAGACTGACGTACGTGGTTTCGCGATCACCGCTGAAATGCCTCAAGACAACAAGTCGAATGTGGACATCCAAAGCCGGTTCTTCGGACCTCGTGTTGGCGTGAATGAAGATCCAGTTACTGGAAGTGCTCATTGTGCGCTTGGACCGTACTGGGCTCCGTTGCTCAAGAAGACCACGATCAAAGCACAGCAGTTTACCCCTCTACGTGGTGGATATCTCACACTGGATCTTGTTAGCGCTGGACCAGGGCGAGTATTGCTAAAGGGTGAAGGTGTGGTCGTGTTACGTGGACATCTTTCTTCGTCGCCGTAAGAATAATGATGCACCAGGCATGAAACACACTTGATGATCTGCTGGAGTCCTCGACGTTCGTTGAAGACCACAATGTGTCAGCATAAAGTCATCTTAATTTCACGCGATACAGGAAGACGATGGTAATAAAACGTGTACAGGCACGATTGAATGGCGATGTTGTTGGTTGACTGTTAAAAACTGGTCTTGCTAGCAGCAAGATTTGCAGTTTCCTCTCAAGTTGTAGCTCTTGACTGTATACATTGTCATTTCTCAATCTACCGAAATGAATAGCAATCGATTCATAGTAAATCCTTTCGGAGAGCTGACACTAACAGCAGAAGATCGAGCTCGACTTGTGGATATCACCGATGCCCTTGTACTTACCAGGTTTGAGGAATATGGAGAGCATCTCAACAACGAGAAACGAGTCGACCTTACTCGTTGGAAAAAATACTCGAAGGCAGGTCTGACAACAATGTATCTCGAAAGGAAGAAGTCTCATCAACCAACACTGCTCATGGTCGGTCCGTTGCCCGGAACTCTGGACGAAAACATGTTCGGCATGGTCAACCCGACTCTAGAATCGATGCGCATTAAGTCTTCGTATCTCGACGACTTTAGTGCTGCTGCTGTGTTTGCTACGGTGGTGGAGCCGACTATGGACGACCCATTTCGAGCTGTTGTGGTAAAGTGGATGGAAATCGATATCCCGGGAGCCTCCATCGGAGTCATAAAGAACCGTGACTATGTCTACGTGGAGAGCACGGGCATCATGAAATTGAGGAACGGTGAACGTGTGGGTTATCACATACTCCACTCGGTCAACTTTCCACAAACACATGAACTCCCGAACCGAGTCCGTGGTAACATGTCTTTAAGTGCAATTTTCCATCAAGATGGCCCTGATCGAACGGATTGTCGTGGCAATGGCATTATTGATCCCGCAGGCGATATGATCCGCCCAATGGCTGTGGCTGGAATGGTCCAGGCTACAATGGCAGGACTCAAGTACTCGTACTGTGGTCAAATGAAGAACTGGTTTGAGTGCTTGAGCAACGTCACATAGAATCAAAGGAACGAGGAATTCCAAGATCAGCATCCGTCTGTGTGACTTGCTCAAAGGAGGTGAAAAACTCGAGATTCATCAAGTCGAGTAGCAACTGCAAAATGTGTTTCGGATCGTTATGTACCACGTGCAAGATCATCAAGAAACTGAGCTTCATCTCACTGGATCTGGAGCTTACTCAACGCAAAGTGGTGTTTTGTGTAAAGTGCTTGTTGGAAGCACTACGTATGGATACTCTGGAAGTTGCTCGCCAGCAATTTGTGTACAAGCAACTCGTCCCACGGAATGCCTACAGCTCATCCGTGAGCTCATACTCGAATAGTACGGCCAATTCATCTTAGTCTACACCCGTTCTGAATGAATTCCTAGTCCTCCAGATAATATTCCAGATCAGCGTTGAAGACAAGCGGTATGGTTCCGATAAGATCGAGAGTAATGGATAGTATGACGACTCAACCAGCACCTTCCTCAACGTGACAAATGGTAGTGACACAGATGGTCAAGACTTGATTCCATCCCTATGTTGTCCAAGAGAGCAGTGCTCTACCATTACCAGATTTGCCTTCAATTTCATTAGGCTATCTTCAAGAATGAACAACGAACGCTTCATAGTAAACCCTTTTGGGGAACTAACACTAAGTGCTGAAGACTGTTCCAAGCTCGTGTCCATCGCTGATGAACTGGTGCTAGCCAAGTTTGAAGAGTATGAAGAGCATCTGAACATTGGCAAGAAAGTCGACTTGATGCGGTGGAAAAGGTTTTCAAACTCAGGCACAACGACAACGTACCTCGAACGGAAGAACTCCAACCCCGATTCCAAGTTGCCTGCGTTGCTCATGGTTGGTCCACTACCAGGAACTCTAGACGAGAACATGTTTGGTCTCGTGAGTCCGACTTTGGAAGCCATGAGGATCAAATCTTCATACTTGAATGACTTCAGTGCTGCTGCCGTGCTCGCTACGATCATAGAACCAACAGTGGAGGAGCCATTCCGATCGGTAGTAGTGAAATGGATGGAGATCGATATTCCCGGAGCCTCGATTGGCCTTGTTCGCAACCGTGACTATGTGTATCTCGAAAGCTCCGGCATCCTCCGTCTTAAGAATGGTGAACGCGTGGGTTATCACTTGTTTCACTCTGTCAGCTTCCCTGAAGCACATGAGCTCCCGAACAGAGTGCGTGGTAACATGTCGTTCTGTGGCATTTTTCATCAAGAAGGACCTGATCGAACAGACTGCCGCGGCACGGGTATCATGGATCCTGGAGGTGATATGATCCGTGTGATGGCTGTCATGGGAATGGTGCAGGCCACAATGGCAGGGCTCAAGTATTCGTATTGTGGACAGATGAAGAAGTTGGCGTGGCTACTTGAGCAACGACACAATGAAGCAAAAGAACGAGGTGCACCCGTCGCGAAACCAGTGTGCGTGAATTGCTTGAAAGAGATCAAGAATTCGAGATTGAACGTTGGCAAGTCCAACAGCACATGCAAGTTGTGTTTTGGAGCACTCTGCGGTTCCTGCAAAATCTCAAAGAAGCTGAGCTTCATCACTCCTGATCTCAAGTTGGCTCAACGAAAAGTGAGTTTCTGCGTCAAGTGTCTCGTTGAAGCTACCCGCATGGACACACAGGAAGCTGCGCGACAGCAATTTGTCTACAAACAACGCGTTCAACCAAGTGTCTACGGTTCATCCATCGCTTCTGATGGAAGTGCAGGCTCTGATGGTACGATGAGTTCATCCAGATCTCATGACACCACCACCTAGAAGTTGAATGCATGAAAACTACTGAATATATCAAGAATCCCCGTCGATCATTCGTAGTCACATTGAAGCTCAGACAGCGCAAACTAGAAGAATCGATTCGTCGTACAAGCAATTCACCATCTTGACAGCACTTCTTCAACGTGCAATTGATTCCTGAGCATAGAGCACTGATCAGTTTCAAGTACGTCTATCAACAAATACGTGGCATATAGAAGTTTTCATGAAATGCATGAACGAACAGTAAAACATGCCCCTACCATGCTAACGTTTATATGTAATATGCTTTTCGGATAAGGTTCGACTCTGGTTGTCATAAGAACCTGTCGGTGGTCTTGCAATTGTTTGACGGCTTACCACATCTACTAAGAGCTCGGGAAATCATCAAGCAGCTGGTGGATGCACATACTCACTTGGATGGTGCGTTCTCTTCCGTTGTTAAAGTGGTAGGCGAATTGGTCAAATCACTTGTCAATTTGCGCGGTAACTCGTTTGTTCAGCATGGACAATCAACGCTTCACGATGAACCCCTTTGGGGAGCTTTCACTCAATGCTGAGGGCCGTGCCAAACTCGTCGAAATCACCGATGCAATCATCATGGAGAAATTCGAGGAGTATGAGG
Organism: Phytophthora palmivora; assembly: GCA_008079305.1. Classification (NCBI taxonomy): domain Eukaryota; phylum Oomycota; class Peronosporomycetes; order Peronosporales; family Peronosporaceae; genus Phytophthora; species Phytophthora palmivora. Next base: position 87,743 of record VOQZ01001875.1, read on the forward strand.
AGCATCTGAACATTGGCAAGAAGGTCGATCTCAAACGCTGGAAGAAGTTCGCTAAGTCGGGGCCTACGACATCCTATCTCGAGCGAAAGTCTTCAAGTCCCAACACAAAACTGCCTCAACTGTTGATGGTTGGTCCACTTCCTGGTACGCTGGATGAAAACATGTTCGGCATCGTGAATCCAACTATCGAGGCGATGCGTATCAAGTCGTCGTATTTGAACGATTTCAACGCTGCAGCTGTGCTTGCAACAGTCATTGAACCCACAGTAGACGACCCGTTTCGATCGGTAGTGGTCAAATGGATGGAGATTGATATTCCTCTAGCATCCATCGGACTCGTTCGCAACCGAGACTACGTTTACGTTGAGAGTACCGGCATCCTTCACCTCCAAAACGGCGAGCGTGTAGGCTATCACTTGTTCCACTCGGTCAGTTTTCCAGAAGTTCATGAACTGCCGAATCGAGTGCGTGGTAACATGTCATTTTGTGGCATCTTCCACCAAGAAGGCCCTGATCGGACCGATTGCCGCGGTACGGGCATTATGGATCCAGGAGGTGACATGATTCGAGCGATGGCTGTCATGGGCATGGTGCAAGCCACAATGGCAGGGCTCAAATATTCGTATTGTGGACAGATGAAGAAGTTGGCTTGGTTACTGGAGCAGAAGCAAGGTGAAGCTCGTGAAAAAGGTGCCCCAGCTTACAAGCCCTTCTGCGTGACGTGTATGAAAGGAGTCAAAGCTTCAAAACTTCACGGTGCCGTCACCACATGCAAGTTGTGCTTTGGTGCTGTGTGCAGTTCGTGTAAAATCACCAAGAAACTGAGCTTCATCGCTCCGGACCTGACGTTAGCTCAGCGGAAAGTCACATTTTGCGTCAAGTGCATGGTCGATGCCACGCAAATGGACACTCAAGAAGCTGCTCGCGAGCAATTCGTGTACAAGAAGTCGGTCGCTCCACCGATGTACGGCATGTCGATTGCGTCCGATATGAGCACTTGCTCGGAAAGTACGATGACGACGATGACGGGGTACTCTGGTTAGTCTGTCTTTGATAGGCAAACGCATGTAATTCGATTGGTGAATGTAAAGTTTTGGTATTGACTGAACAATGTGAATCAAGCGCTCATCATTATAAACGATAAACACAGGAATGACCTTTTCAAAACAAATATGTTGTGAAGTGGCAATCTACTGAGTCGGGGACATTACACCATACTACTCGTCGAAGCGCAAGTTGTAGTCTACTAAATGCCTTATCTCAAGTCTATCTCAAAATTCGAGTTTCTAGAAGTTTAGATATATTTCTATTTTGTTTAAACCTCAAAAAATCTCCGATATAAAAAAATGATCCAATTTTATGCAACAGATTCGAGAAATAGACCCAATTTTTTAAAACTCAAAAAAAAAGATGTTTAAAACTCGAAAAAAGCTGCACGAGATCAGGTTTATTCATTGAGTGGACAATGTGCGGATCGGACTCGTGGTCACAGCGCTCTCCTGCTCTGATCCATGCAGCATCAACGCTCAAGCTTTGTGTAACTCATCTCCAGCTACTCCACCTCATCTAGACAATAGTTCGTATGTCAATAATTCAATTGTATCGTCGAAATTCGATCTTGAACTCCAGCGGAGACTGTGTCAACGAGGTCCCGACCACTACCAACAACTCAATCGTCACGTTACAACGGAATCCACTGGTGATAACGTTCCTCATGGGTTTGCAATGGCAATGCACAGTGCGGTGTTGCATCTTCGAGGAGATAAATTGACCCCCCAGCCAGTTGTAGATTCCGACGACAATGTACTTTGCTGGAATGGGGAAGTCTTCGGAATCAATGGAAACCAAGACGAGGACGATAGGGAGTTGATCCAAGGGAGTGACACAGTTTTACTGTCCAAGAGATTGCAAGTTGCTGGAAAAAAATTGCAAAAAATGACGTTGGAAGAGATGGAAAAGAAGGATCCTGTGGTGGAGGTGTTACGGCAAATACGAGGACCTTTTGCGCTGGTGTGGCTACATGAGAAGACAAAGCGAATGTACTTTGCTCATGATCGATTTGGTCGCAGGAGTTTACTTTACAAGAGGTGGGGAAGTGAGAATGAAAAGGATATGATAGCACATTTAGCTGGAACGGAGATGAAGTCGATGGAGTTCTGCGAGACGGACTTTGCGCGCTTTGTTCTGAGTAATGTGGCAATTGGAGATAATGATGAAGACTTGGCGCGGTATCGAGAGCTACCTGCGTCAGGTATTTACGTAATGGATTTGAAAGCATGTCAGCCGACCGTGAAAGGGAAGTTGCCGTCCTACAGAATGGAATTTCACCCTTATGCTCCTTGGATGCATTGTCATCACTACCAAATTTGATGTCTGATGCATCGAACTACGTCCTGGATCGATTTGGCTGCAAATTACCTTGTCCAACAGCTAATTCAGAGTCAGAAGGCACGAAAACGTTGGAATCCTCTTCACGTGCGCTCCTTGTTGCTCTCAGCAACGCTGTTGGCGTGCGGATACGCTCCATTCCATCTCGCCCTTCTCCAAACGGAGTTACTGCAGCTCGTGTTGCAGTACTTTTTTCAGGGGGACTGGATTCTGTGGTGCTTGCTGCGCTTAGTCATTTTCATGCTCCTCCGGACGAGCCGATTGATCTGTTGACCGTCTGCTTCGATGGAAATTCGGGTTTCGCCTCGCCTGACCGTCTCGCTGCTGAATTAGCGCATGCTGAGCTTTGTGCACTATTTCCTGAACGTCAGTGGAATCTTGTGAATGTTAATGTACAGCGGACGGAGCTCTTGAGCAAGCAACATGAGGTCCAAACACTTATGGCCCCGTGCGATACACACATGGATTTCAACATCGGTGCAGCCTTTTGGTTTCTCTCTCGTGGTCGTGGAGATATGAAAATTACAGCACAAGATGCAGGTAACGCCACATTAGAGGAGTTGAATGCATTCTTGAAACCTCAGCGAGGCGATCTACGTGAACTAGAGACAGAAGTTGCTGCGCTTTCACTCTTTGGTGACAAAAATGCCGAAGGTAGCACGCTACTATGTCCTGTGCATCGATGTGGCCGCAAACGGAAAATTGGCTGCGTCCTGGGGATCTGTAAAAGCTGTTGTCTCAAGATCAGAGAGCTGTGGAGAAACTCGTGAGCGGTAGTGATAAGGAATGTGTCGACCAACGCGAGGCTCAGGTTATCGAGCTAAGTTGATTTCCATGGGCATGCAGTCCGAAACCCACATCGATCTCTTG